>APFE031554908.1:298131-314932 GCA_000404065.3 Pinus taeda
CAAACATTTTTTTGAATTTGTCCAATATAAGGGATATTAGACAAATTAACGATCCAACAAATTCGTCCACTTTTGGGAGCTAGGTTTCATGCCCCGGGGTCGATCAAATTGTAGGATACTTAAACTTGGCCCACAACCCAACTTTGACCAAAAATTTGACTAGCTCATTCTCCCTCATACGAGCTTGGATTGATGAACCATTCACACTGTTGCCATCAAGACAATGAGATCTACGCTCTAGTCCTGGTTCGAAAGCATTTTGATCACTTTGATTTTCGAGCATCCATAAGCCCTCTTTGTCCTGTGTGTGTCTGTAGAGCCACCTGGATCAATCCTCCCCACTGAGGAGCTTTTGTTCCTCCAAAAGCATGAAGAATATTCAGCAACTTCTCTGTACCTTGTCTTCATCACAAGCGTCCTAAAAAGGTCTTGCTTGCATCTCCTTCACCTTGTTCTTCGGAGCCTTGAGTGATGAGTCGACACCTACAACCTCTGCAACCTGTAGTACATTGTTTTTGCAAATTACATGTTTAACCTTCATGACCAACTAATGACCCAAGCATCCCATACATGCCACGAGTTTATAGCACATACTCGATGGTCAAGTTTACATCAATATAGAAACAATACCCCAGCTACGAAAACAAGGCCAACATATCATTGTTTCTTCAACAAGTGATGGAAAACACATCATCACTGCAACACACGATTTACAAAGATAAGTCCAAACACTATTTTTTCTTTGACAAGTGATGGAAACACAACATCACTTTCAATGTGTAATATGCAACACATAAGAAGACCAGACATCATTTTTGTTGAATAAGTGATGGAAAAAACATCATCATTTTTACATTTTAAAATGCAAAAAATGATTTACAAAAGCACGACCATGACAACCTAACATATCTAGAAACCATTTTTCACTTATCAATGTGAATGGGTCATGCCCCTATGGTGGTTTTGCTTGTTGGACAATCGTTTCACCTAGTTCATGCATCGACACTTTGTCTTTTAGGCGTTGCTCTAGATGGAGCCTCCAACAAGTGGCTCTTTGATGGCCACCTCTGTCACAATGACTACAATAGGTCTTCTTCATCCAGATCTACTTAACATGTTTCTTTACCTGCTGTTGAGAGGGTCTTTCATGCATTCTCCTTTTTGGTGTTGCTATTATTTTCCAACACTTAGAAAATGTATGGTTATGTAATCCACAAAAGGTACATGTCTTTCGATTCCATGATTTATGTCCATTATTAACAACATGATTATAATCGAAATGAACATTCAAATGTCGAGACTGGTTATACCTTTCCTTGTTGTCTCTGGTGTAAGTATGTCGATGAGAGCTTGCCTCAGCTCTCTCCCTGTAATGCGCACTGCCATGGGATGATGGGAATGTGTTCCCATCATTCTCTTTGGACGATTTTGACGATGTCTTGGAAGAATCTGACACCTTCGAGCTTTCTCCCTTGGTGTATCTCAAGCCTGCAAATTGAGGTCTCTGAACAACCTCCAGTGGTTGATTTATGTCTTGGTTGTTAACACCAAGTTCTTTTTCCTCCTCGTGCCTCATCCTGGTAAGGAGCCTCATGTTTGTCCCTGTAATTGGGATATCCACAACTCCAACAGAAATCATACTATGTGAAGACGAAACCAAAAGGAAATCAACATATTTTACCTCCTTTGTTGATTTGGAAAGAACTAATGAGGGCTTCTCATCATCTGTTGTTGGCGATTCACTAGTTTTCTTAGCACATTCCCCAATTTCCTTTCTAACATATCCAAGTCCTGCCTGACGGGGTAATTCTTCTACTTTGATGGGGTTGACAATTCCTTGGCCATTAATGACCAAGCCTTTTCCTTCATACCCCATTTTCTTCAACAGTTTCGAGCCAATTCCTGTGGTATGATTTTCAAAAATAGCGAAATCATGATCAAGACACATACATGAATTCAGGGAATTACTTTTTCCCTCACATGGGTCATGCTACAGCTTTTCCAAGGCCTCGTCCTTAGCTTGCAACTGTCATAGCAAACTATGTTTGTCCTCTTTCTCTTCTTGTGGACGCATCTTCAATTCAACATTCTCTATTTGAATATTTTGTTTGTTGTGCTTCAGTTCTTCTAGAGCCTCTTCTATGGCTCACAACTAAAGCTGCAATCACTCCTTTTCCTTTGTCTCTTTTTGTAGAGTTTCATACATTATTTCCACCCTCTTGGAAATTTTGAGCATGGTCTTGTACATCACTTTTTAATCATCTGTCGCTATGCGTTCAATTGTTCAAGCTTGCAATTCACATCCATGTAAAGACCACTCTGATACCACTTTATCCAGGTCACAGTGTGACAAAGGACCCCTCAGAGACCTTTTACTTCTATGATGTGTTAAATTGCATTTTTAAAAGAAAATAAATGAATACATCTGCACGCTGTAAAGAAAAAGAACATGACATTCATCAACACATGAAAACATAAGCCATTGATAACAGAGTTCGTCCAGGAGGGACTATGTCTCTGGGCCCCGATGTCAAGATGGTGTAGGCCATTGCATTAAGTGTTGTCAATAGTGATGATGTACATAAGAGGTTACGTTGCTATCATACAAGGAAAATGCCCTCACGAAGGAGTGGCTCCAAGAGATGTTCCGCTACAGGAACTCTCAGTCAAAAGGACTCCTATCAGTATGACATAAACTCATGCATGATGATAATGAGCATCCCACCAACATGGCATAAAAGGGATCTCAATGCAAACATACATGGCGACATATGAGTATCCCAGCAACATACAACAAAGGGATCTCAACAAGTACATCCCACAAATGATTTTGCATCACATCAAGCAGGAATCATGAGACAAGTAAGAAATAAGATCCCACATCAAACATCAAACAGGGATCTCTATAGCACAATGCATAGCAAAAACAAGTACATGAACATACTACATATACCTCACATCCTGAGGCCATCTGAAGAAAAGGATGTCAAGCTGCTGAAGCTATTCGTGCCATCAATATCAGGGCGTCGAATCTCATGGAATGACTACTCGCATGTTGAATGCTGACACCTACACTCCACTTTGGAAACTGGCCAAACAATGAAATGAGCAAATGGAAAATTTGAATGCACCATCAGATTTGTGGCGTTGAATAGTGCAATCGACTGTCAAATCTCTGAATTTTGAGAAAGTGAAAATCTAGGGCTTAAGGAATCTTTTAGATTCCTCAAAGATTCCCTCCTCCGGGTCATCTGCAAATCCGCTGCTCAGATCAGGAAATTGACTACGCCATCAAGTTTGTGTCATTGAGAGGTGTAAGAATGACATAGAATTTGTCCAATTTGGACACTGCAAAAATTTCACGCTCCTGAGAATTTTGCTCAATCATGGTTCTGCTTGCCCTTTTTCAAGATCATGGTTCCACCTACAAAAGTTAATTAACAATTCATGCCTTGGTTTCCATGCGTGCTCCTTGTTCCTCCATGCTTGGGCGCATTAAGAAAATGAGGTTTTTATATAAATTTTCATGCGGAGCTTTCAAAAAGGCCGCACTAGCGTATTGGTAAAAGAGGCAATTAGTTAAGGGGAGGTCGGGGGATCAAATCTCGCCTCCCCAAAAATCTACGTGTATTTCTGTTTGTGGGGGTCGGGTCCGCATTGGGTGGCCCACCCCTTAACTCCTACAGCATATGTATTAATTTTGGAATGGACCGTTGGCGTATTTCATTGAGTTAAATGGGGGTTTGTTGGTTTATGTGACATGACATGGGGCCGCCACATGGTGGCGGGCCAGTCCACGTGGCTAGCACAGGCTTGATACCTGTCGGCCTCTGTAACATGCGTTAAATAAGGTGTGGTTTGGGGGTGTGTGTCGGGTCCACTAGAGATGGCCTGCCCACCCCAAAGTTAATGTTTAATATATGTGGGGGGGTTCGGTTGGACCGGCGGGGTCATGGCCACCGGTCCCTTATTTTAATATATTGTTGCAGTTATGTGGGTAGGGTGGGCTGATAGTGGTCATGGTCTATTGACCCAATTCTAATTAACTTGACTTTTGGTTTGTTGGGGGGTGGCGAGGGTCATGGCCTGCCACTCAAATTAATATTTTTTTTTTATTTTTAATCATATCAAACATTTTTTCAAATTTGTCTAATATAAGGGATATTAGACAAATTAACGATCCAACAAATTCGCCCACTTTCAGGAGCTAGGTTTCATGCCCCGGGGTCGGTAAAATTATAGGATACTTAAACCTGGCCTACACCCCAACTTTGACCAAAAATTTGAATGGCTCATTCTCCCTCATATGAGCTCGGATTGACAAACCGTTCACAACATTGCCATTAGGATGACGAGATCTACACTCTGGTCCTAGTTCGAAAGCATTCTTATCACTTTGATTTTCGAGCTTCCATAAGCCCTCTTTGTCCTCTATGTGACTCTGGAGCTACCTAAATCATGTGATCCTGCGAAAGAACTTACATCAACCATTTAACTCAATCCTACAACAAGAAATCATTAATACTAAATGTAGAAGTAGAAAGAAATAAAAACTAAAGATGCATGTGAATAAGCAGCGAAAAGAAGGAAAGAGAATGACACAAAAGGGCTTTGAGGCTCCGGGGATGGCCAAGCACAAGGAAACTCAGAGACCTATGGAGGAGAACAAGAACAAGATTTAGAAGTTGAATATGACACCAATCTTCATTATTTTCATCAATAGAATTACATCCCTACAAGAAAATACAATGGAGCTACAAAAATACAAGCTCTCTCCACAAGAA
The DNA here is from genome assembly GCA_000404065.3 of Pinus taeda. Classification (NCBI taxonomy): domain Eukaryota; kingdom Viridiplantae; phylum Streptophyta; class Pinopsida; order Pinales; family Pinaceae; genus Pinus; species Pinus taeda. The sequence goes on from APFE031554908.1 coordinate 302,916, forward strand.
CACTAATGAAAATCTATCCCTATAAGCAAATTCGACTTGGTACTTATACAAAATGATTATGAATCATTCCACATGAATGGAGGAAGATTTCCCCACCAAAATCCCTTGATTAGTGGTTCTGGTCCCTTGATTAGTGGAATAGATTCATAGATTTTCTCAATCATTGTAGTTCCACAATCTGTGCCATAATTCCATAATATCTTGTTGATTTATTATTTATTATTGATCCTCATGTAGTAGGGAACAAGTCCCTAAATTATCTCCTCCAAATCTTCATAATCTGCCCAATATTCTCATAATATTCCACAAAAATAAATAATATTAGGCACAAATATGCAATTATTCATAAACCTTCCTAATGAATATATTAAAGTTAAAAATAAATTATCTAATGTAAAAATAAAGGTTTAATGTGTTGAAGGATGGTCATAAGCCTTAATTTATGTTTTAATTTAGAGGCATGGGCCTTAATTTATGTCTAATTTAGAGGCATGTCACTGATATGTAAGCAACCCACTAAATCTACCTACCCTTAGCTAGACTAGCATTTTTTATTTTAATCTCTAGGGTGAAATTACACTAGAAAACCCATTTTCATTTTCTTTTATACAGAAAGAAAAATTATTTAACTTATCCCTTATTTCTCCTACTGACCCAAATTAAATTGTTGGTTCAATGTCATTTGTTGCCTAACTAATGATTTATCTAAATTAAACTGTTGGATAAACCTTCATTCTCTATCTAATTTAAATAAATTTAAAGAAGTCTAATCATGATTAAACAATATGATTAAATTAAAGCAATTGATTGCGGCATTTTGAACAAGTTGCACACAACTTTAGTTATATAAATAAAAGAAAAAGCTATGTATGAGTAGTATCATTTAGACTTACAACACTTTCATTATTATTCTCTTTTTTATTTTCCTTCTTTTTGGTGGGGTTCAATCTTTTTCCTTTTTTTTTAATATTTTTGGTTTTCTCTTTATTCTTCTTCTTTATACCCTCTTTTCATTTTTATTTCATTTCTTCTTATTATTTGGAAACCATTGGTAGATTGACAAGTATTTACAAAATAGGATTCATGAGATACATCACTCAATTACCTTGAGATCCTATAAATTATAGGACCCTAACAGCGTCTCTAGCTAGGGATGGCACTCTCTCAGTGAGGTGCCAAGAACATATGATCAATAGCCTTGAGTTGTTATTTCAGCAATATCCACCTCTAATTTCTTTTTATAATATTTATGGTAACTCATCAATAGAAGATCAGGGCCTTCTCTATGGGCTTCAACTTCTATTAATAGGTCACCCAATCCACACAATAAAGACAATGATATATACAATGATAAATGGTAAGAAAATATCTAATGCTTAGAAAAATAATGTTTGATCATCCTGCCATTGACAAGTCCACCAAGTAATTATGTCCCATCCAAATTTCTGATAAAGAATGCACTATTTCCTCTGAAACAATAAATGAAATAAGGACCCATCCAAAGGCTATCAAACTTTCCATGCTTCCCTTTATCCTCTCTTCTTGAATCCCAATTTAAAACTTTGTCACCAAAGGTGAAATCATCTGCCTTTGTCCTTCTATCAAAAACTTTCTTAATATTTTCATGGATGAATTGAGGCTTAATATAAACTTCTTCTCTGGATTGTTGCAACTGGATAGTTTGATCAATCCTCCTTTTAATATTATTGGGCTCATCCTGAAATTCTTGAATTAACTTCATGATTGCAACTCCCAAAGAGGATGGAAAAACTACATCCATTCCATAAACCAATTGATATGGTGACATGCCAATTGATTTCTTTGTGGTAATCCTATCAGCCCAAACTGCATTTATGAGCTTGTTGTGCCATGACTTCTTATTATCTGCTAACAGATTCTTGATAATATTCACCAGACTTTTGTTTGAAGATTCAGCCTGCCCATTACCTTGTGGGTAATAAGCAGTTGAATGCCCCGAAGTAATATGGTATTTATTGCATAAATCTATCATTTTCTTAGATTTGAAGGCTACAGCATTGTCTATAATAAGTTTGTTTGGGCAACCAAATCTAGAGAGGATGTTGGTTTCCAAGAATTTGATAATCACAACATCTGTGAAAAGTCTAGATGGGATGGCCTCAATCCATTTGGTAAAGTAGTTAGTAGCAGTAAGGATCCACTTGTATTGAGCAGAAGATGGGGGATGGATTTCTCCAATGAAATCCAATCACGACTATTGGAAAGGGCTCTCAATAGATATGGGCTTCAAAGGTAAAGGTAAAAGTTTTCTTTTTCCCTCAAAGATTTGATAGTTATGACAAGAGGTTACCTTTTTATGGACATCTAGAAAAAGTGTAAGCCAGTAAAAACCAGCTCTAAGGATCTTATTGGTAGTGGTTTTCCAATAGAGATGGCCACCACGGTCACCTTCATGTAATTCTCGCATAGTTATTTCTGCATCATCACTCAATAGACACTTTAGTAGAATACCACTAGCATCTTTTCAATATAAAACATTTTCTATGATTCAGAATTTGAATGCTTTTAGTTTAATAAATCTAGCCTTTGTTTTTATTAGACCAGGAGGATCCCTTAAATTAAATAAGTTCTGCATAACAAGGGGAGGTCATGAAATCCTCATCAAATTGTGGAGTCGCATGTTCCTCTTGATCATCTAATTTAGCTACAAAGTTAATATGTAAAGCATTAAAATTAGGCTCAACAATCAATTTGGCTAATCCTTGTCCTTTCATGAGCTTGGTTGGCTTGATTTCCATGTCATATTCCATAATGATGGCAATCCATTTGCCTCTTTTGCCATCTGGTCCATTATGTGTCAAAATATCATTAACAACAACGTTAGGTACATAAACAATTATATGTGGATGAAGAATATATACTCTGAAATCTTTAATTTCTTTTATTAGTGCAAAAGCCTGCTTTTCCATTATGTTTTACTTGAGTGCAACATCCCTTAAAGCCTTGCTAAAGAAAGCAATTAGTTGTTCATATCGATCAACATTTTTCTGCAAAAGGACAATTGCAGTAGTATGTTCAAAAGCAACAGAAAAAATTATAAAATCTTTAGTAAAATCAGGGTTAATAAGGATCGGTGCCTTTGTCAATGCTTGTTTAACATGGTCAAACGATTACCTAGATTTGATGTTCCGCTTGATTTCAAAATCTCGTTTTAGCATGTTTATGATATTTCTGAGAAGTTCTCCAAGGTTAGGGATGAGTCTTCTAAGGAAGTTTATTCTCCCAATAAATGACTAAAGTTCTTCAATATTTCTTGGATGATTTATTTTTAGAATAGCTTCAATCCTCTTAGGATCAATTCTAATACCTTGCTTAGATATAATAAGACCAAGAAGTTTTCCTTCTTCAACACCAAACACTGTTTTCTTAGGATTCAATGAAATCCAAAACTTTCTACACTTTTCAAAAACTCTCATAAGGTGCATGAGATGCTCTTCATCAGATTTAGAATATACAGTTGTGTCATCTAGATAGATCACAATAAATCTACCAATTTCATCAATAAAAGAAATATCCATTGCCCTATGAAATGTGGCTCCAATATTCATTAATCCAAAAGGCATCTTCACATACATGAAGGTACCCCATAGAGTAGTGAAGGTTCTTTTCTCTTGGTCATCTAGATGAACCAAAACCTGATTATAACCTGAGAATCCATCTAATAAGGAAATCCTAGAAGATCCATCTACCTTTTGTAAAATATGATCCATTTTGGGTAAGGGATAGTTGTCTTTTAGGGAAACTTTATTTAGGTCTCTAAAATCTATGCAAAATCTGATTTCACCTATTTTCTTCTTGGTTGGTACAATGTTGGAAACCCACAGAGGAATTATGATTTTGGAATCATACATCCTTTTGATTTCTTTCTCAATTAAAGGCATCAAAACCGGGTTTATTCTACGAAGTTTTTGTTTAAGAGGTTTCTCATCTTCCTTGATTCGAATTTTATGTTGTATGATTTCAGTGTCATATGTTTCAAGATCTTCATAACTCCAAGAAAAAACATAATTAAATTCCTTGAATAAAGCAATATACTTTTGTTTTTCAGTTGTTGGGATTGATTTAGATAGTTTTATAATCCTTGGGTATTTTTCAGTACCTAAATTACAATCTTCAACTGTTGTTCCTGAGGGCTCAGTCTTAGGCTTTTTAGCCACATCATTGAAATCAAATAGTTCTTCTAATGGAGCTAAACCCCTAGGAAAAATATTATCTTTAAGCTGGAGTGTTTGAAACTCTTCTTTCTTTGGGTCAATTTCAAGCAATTCTGATTTATTTACAATTTTATCTAAGGGAGTATTTACATCTAAATTATCTAGTTGCCTTTCTAGATCAGAATGTTCAATAATTTCACTATCTCCTTCAGATTCCAAATCAATACTGTCATCTTGAAATTCATCTTTGGATTGCAGGAAACTCTCAATTTGTTTATCATGTCCAAATACCTGTCAATATATTACATTATCAGGCACAATTGGTAGGTGTTTTACCTCCAGTACATATTCTTGATTAGGATAAGGCATTTTGCAAGAGCTAGCTAAAAAGTTGGATTATTTAGAATGATGTTTTGTTTTTTAGGAATTGTAGAAAGGTTATATTGAAGGAAACTTTCTAGGGAGTCCAGCACAACATTTCTATATGATCTCATCCTGGGATGTTTGGCTGAATATTCTCCTTTAATTTGTTTAATAATTAATTCGGAATCTCCTTGGATAGAAATTCTTTTAGCACCTAACATTTTTAGCAATTTCAAACCTAGAATGAGGGCTTCATATTCTACTATGTTATTAGTGCATTGAAACTTAAGCCCGTATGAATGGCCTTCAACATGATTATTTCCTGTGTTAACCACCCAAATACCTGCTCCAGCACCATCCTTGCTACAAGAGCCATCAAAACTCATGTTCCAAAGAGGTTCAAGAGGAATTTTTAGTTTTGTTATTTGTGTTTGGGCTAGGTCTGTTTTAGAAACCTCATTCTCAGCACTGATTACTTGATTTTTGATATCCCCATCATTGTAAAGAATAAATAAATCTAATACTGAATTAATAGAATAGAGTGGATAATTTTGAGGTCTGTCTTGAGTACTCACCATAAATTTCATTAAGGTTTCCTTATACAGTCTCCTTTTCTGCCCAAAAACTGGTATCATAACAAAGGTCATTTCCATATGTAGGGTTCTTGTAATTTTTCTCCCCGTGGGTGTGACAACAAAATGCCATACTTAGGGGTAATGTCTGCAACCACTATATCCATCACTAGAATTTTAGCAAGGATTTGGGCTAAAGTAACACATAGGTCTTTGATAAGACCTAGGCATCTAACTTTGCAAGAATCAAAGGAGTATAAGTCTTTGTAGGGTCTAGTAATGTCAATTCCTAATTTCTCCATCACAACTTTAGGCATTAAATTATGGGATGCACCTAAATCTAGAATAGAATTATGGAGAATTTTATCATGTATATTCAAACTAACATAGAATGGAGGGACTCCTCCTTCTTGTGGTTTGCCTTCAACTTCCGACCCAAATAAGAGTTTAGGCTAGTCATCATTCAAATTTACAGATTTAGTGTTTTCCCCAATCTTTAAAGCTTTCATTACTTGGGGTCTATACATGTTTTTGTTCATTAACTCTGTGATAGGAATATGATGAACACCAGTATTGCAGCAAGAATGCTGCAACTCCTGGGCTACCAGCTTTACTTATCAACCTGGCATTCGTATAAACTTGGAGGTGACAATGCTATATGCACAAGTAAAAGTGAAAGTCCTGCCTGTTGTCACTATTCAACTGGCGAGAGACCCCAGAGGTTCCAAGCCAAACTTCTATAGAGTCAGAAGAAGCATGATTCTTTGATGGAAGAAGAGAAAATCTATTCTAAGAGAGCTACTCTACTGCAGCAATGAAGAAAACAACATGTAATGCTAAATTACATCATATAATAATTAACCATTTAAAGAGCTATGCTAAGCAGAATTGCTAAATCAACACTAACCTAATGTTGTTATCTAAGTTGCAGAAGTAAAGAGCATCAAACCATACTAATGTAAGCAAGGAAACTAAACTAAATCTGTTTTCACCTTTTTGGTCTTTTTGTGTAAATATTTATTTATTAATATAGAAGTGTGATTTCTGAGTTTGTGTGGTGTGTATTGGGTAATTGAATTATGAACTGTGTGTGGATTAGCGTAATTATGCATAACATAAGTGTGCAAGGAATTCAAAGAGAGTCTGAGAGAGAGGACAGTGCTCAGAGGAGTATTACAATGATCGGACAATGTTGGAGTCTAATTGAATAACCAAATCAAAGCTCAGGAGTGGCAACATTTAAATAATACGCAGAACAAAGTTCGGGAAGGAGTAAAGTAGAAGAGAAATCAAAGATCAAAATCAGTGAAAGGAAGACGTAATGAAGCAGTGGTGCACAGGAACCTTTGGATCAGTCGGATCAACGAACAAGATTAATGGAAGATGAGCGGTAGAGATCTTATCGCAGGATATTAAGTTAATAAATGGATGGATCACATCAAGTCACCTATCGACAGAAGGGTGGAAAACATGCAGAATGATGGAGTGGTCTTCGTAGGTGGTAAGCAATATCTTGCGTGCCCTAAACGTTGTAAGCAGAATTCCTAAATTTCATGTGCTTAGCCTAAGCTGGTGACACGTAGCACGGGAAAACCACTCTTCTCGTGTGCTCTCGATCAGATATCAGTCATGGAAGACTTCACGCGAGATTGTGCAATAGCCATTGGATCATGCGGGATTGATCAACAGTGGATATTGGTCAAGCTAGTTGGTGAGTGAGTGACACGATGGAGGGGTCCTCATAGGTGGTAATCATTATCTCACACGCACTAAGAGCTGTAAGTAGTATTCCTAAATTTCACGTGATTAGCCTAAGTGGGTGACACGTAGCACGGGAAAAACAACTCTTCTCACACACTCTCGATTAGATATTGGTCATGGAAGACTTCATGCGAGATTGTGCGATAGTTGTTGGATCATGCGGGATTAATCAACGGTGGAGATCGGCCAATCTAGTTGGCGAGCAGGTGACGCAATTTCCATTGGATCAAGCGAAATAGATCGACGTTGGAGATTTGGAGCGCCTAAATTCAAATGTTGAAATGAATACGTCAGTTATGTGACACGCAGTTGACGGTGATTGGTCAAGTTCATTGTGGCTCGGACAATAAGGAAATCCGTGGGTATAATCTGATTAAGATTAGATTTATTAGCTTCCGCATATATTATGCATGAAGAAAGTGCTGAAGGAAATGAGAATATGAGTGAGATATTATTACAGAAAGAGAGTGATGGGAAAAGATGACAATGAAATGAACCAAGTACTGAATCAAGACAACAAACTCCAAAGCTCATGCAAGAACTAGAAATCTATGTTTTTGGTGTTGCTGAAGGGTCTCTTCCTCAAGTCATGGTCCCAGAGGGAGGAAGTGAGGCCAAGACACCTACTGACAACCTTATGGGGATATTTTTCTCCTTTCTAACCTTCTAATTGAAAGAAGGCACAAATGGAAGCAAACTAAAATGCAACCAATCTATTCTACACTGTTGTAATGGAAATGCCTCTACTTACACAAATGAACAATTAAACCATGAACCTATGTTAGCATACATATATAATAAAGAGGAGCATTGGCTGCTAGGGTTGGGCCCTAACCTAAGAGCTTCAGCCCTCTTAGTTAACTCAGTGCTAGCTCAAAAAAAAACTCATTTTTATTATCAAAACCATGGATTACATCAAAAATTTTCACAAGTTTTGCAGCTCGAAAATAGAGTAGAGTTTTACAATAAAAAATTTGAATCCTATTGAGGTCCTAGGCTTCTCTACTTATACATCTAAAGTCTCCAACGACTTCCTTAAAATTAGGGAGGCTCGAATCCCAAACTCGAGATAAACTGGTGCTTTGAATTTCACTTGCTCAGCTGCCTTCTCATCCTTATGATTTGGTTGTTTGCACTCCGAGCTGATGGAGGAATATTGGAATGGAGGGGTAGTAAATGAGGAGGATTTACCTACTATAATTCCTCTCCCTTGTCCCATTCAAGTTTTGACCAAGGTCTTTGCCAAAATTCCTTTCTTTTATCCTTTAATCCTGCATTAAATGCACATTAGCCCACAAAGAAAAATATCTAACTCTAACTCATCTCATAAACAAAATATAATCAAAAGTATGCAATAAGTTGTGAGAATAGTTGGTTTGAATAAGCTAGGCAGTGAATTTAGGCCCATATAATTACCCAATGATGAGGCTTATCATCACCCCCTACTGAAAGTGTTGCTCATCCTCTGAGCAACTTAGTCAATGTCCATGTCCTGGCTCTGGTAGCCTCTCTGACATCCCATGCCTCTGTTATGGTCTCTTCTTCTTGATCATAGAAGCCTTCTTTCCTTTCTACTTCTTTCCACTGCCTCTTTTCCTCTTCTTCTTTTCTCCCTTCTAGCATCCTTAGGAGTACTGGTGGACTGAGCTTTAGGCCTATCCAATTGACCTTAAACCTTTGCATTGATTTCTTATACATAGGTGTCATGTTGAGTGCCTCTCCCAACCTTTGAGGGGAGTGATATTCTCTGATCTTCAAGCTATGTGGCAGTGTTTTCCATCTCCTTAAGCAAGCATGTATACTATCATCTCCTAGTAGCCTAAACATATCCTCAAAATGTGAAATTTCTTGCTCTTGGGAAGCAAGATATCTAGGTGCTAGTTGAGGATCATTTGCAATTAGATTATGGGTGTTGATTAGGTCCATGGGATTTAATTGTTCAGCTCTGATGAAAAGAGGTTCATTTTTCTCTCTCGCCAATATTCTTTTCATCTCTGCATCCCTTGACTCCTCATGGTTCATCCATGATGCCAAAGCCACTAATTGTAGACCTCCTAGCTCGGCATTAGGATCCCAAACATTTATGTCTGTGAGGGCCATGTTGTGCAAGTAAAACTCTGCCATTTTGGCCCTATCCTCTAGTGTACTTTGATCACAAAGATCAATGAACTACCTGTAGTCCTAGAATGTCATGGTGACCCTTTGTGCTAGTGTTTTAATCTAAAATTACAGCCATTGTTCTCTAAGGTACAGAGCATAGGATTTATCTGGCATCTTACACTGGATGGCCTCCAAGGAGAGGCTAGCCATACATGCTAGTTGGTTTTCCCTTTCCTATAGTTGTCCCCTCAGCCGTGCATTTTCCCTCTCAAGTTGATCTCTCATTATTACTTCTTTGTCCCTTAGTGTAGGGGAATATTCAATCTTAATAGGGATTTTTGTTGATATTTGTGGCTTCCCTTGTTTGATTCTTGTGCTATTTCTTGTTCTGAAATATAGAGGGGTTTTCCTCCTTCTTTTCCCTTTTTTCTTGACTGGGGTGCTGAGAGCAATGAAGGCAGGCTTTGCCTCCCTCTCAAGGGCCTATGGAGACACCCTATGTGACTCCTCCTTGTGTTCTTCCCCTTCTGTTTCAATGCCTTCTTCCTCTTTGTTTTTCTTATCTTCTTCATCTTGCTGTTCTTTCTCATTTCCATCAATTTCTTCCTTCATTTCCCCCTCTGTTTCAGCATTATCCTCCTTCTCTTCTACCCCTTCTTCTTATGCTTCATCATGTTCCTCTGTATTATTTTCTTCTTCATCCATCTCATCCCCATATAGCTCTGTATCTTATTCTTCTTGTTTTGCCTCCTCCTCACTAATAGAAGGACTAACATCATAGGTGAGGGTTTTGATGTCATCCTCTGCTGGTAAGTCTCTGAAGACTAACCCTGTTATAGGGATCCTGAGGTTTTGGAGGGCATCCTCAATGAGGATCCTGATCAACCCATGGTGAGACAATTGTTGGGAATTCCCTTCCTTTACTTTGTTACTGGAGTCTATGAGTGATTGCATCAAGAAATAGGGTATGCTGAGTCTTTGGTGAGCTGGTGTTTCTACCCCAAATCTTAATTCTTCAAGCATCCTAAAATGGTAGACATAAATAACACTGTATCTACCCTCACATGAGATATATTTGATGAGTTGGTAACCTACCTCACTCCATGGGTATGGCAGACTGTCCCTCCTTACTCCATTTCTATCCTCTATGGGTTCTTCACCTTCTAAACAGAATTTCCTTTTTGCCACCTGACTGTCTGCTTTGTCTTCTTTTCTCCTTGGAATTCCTAGGGGAAATGTGGTGACCCTACTGATGAGCTCTGGGGTGAGATCTACAGTGAGCCTTCTAACTATAATAGTGGCATGGATTCTGCTGTGTGGAGTGAGTGAATGAGAAAACTATTGAGCCACCTCATCATCATATCCTATGAAGTTTTCGAAAAACCCCATCCAATGGTGTCTTATAAATATTTCAAGCACATGGAGGTGTTTTTGTATCCTCACAGTGTTTGTGGGTTCTCTCCTATTAAACCCTCCTATCATCTTGCTTGTGAGGCTTGAGGAGGAAATGAGAGGTTTGACACAAGAATTTTAAATTCAGGAGAAAACAAAGTTTCTTGTGTATGTAATTCACCTCCCACAGCTGTTATATCCACTAGTGTTTAGATCGTTTCTAGTTAATTTGCTTGCAAATGGGGATGGATTTTTAGATCCTACCTCTTTAGAATGGTGGCATTGGATAATTCTCATGATATTCCCTCTTGAACCCCTCTCTACCTATCTTGTAGACTGCCTCCGTATACCTTGTAGACTGTTCATGTGAGAATTCCTATGCATGCTCCTATAGAAATTCTCTTGTAGAACGATGGATCCTTGCTTCCAGTGGGTGGCCAGAGTTATGAGAGTGACTTGAGTGAGGGACTTTCGAGGAGGTGGAATGCATGAATGCATACAAATGATGTTTTGTTTCCCTTTATGGCTTTTCAGGTGAGGTGGTGTGCTAGAAGTAGAGGTAAGTTTCCATTTTTGGACCGTTGGTCCCCACTACCACCTCATCATTCCCACTCCTCATAATCAGCTCCCACCTCGTAGATCCATAGTTTAACACTTATTGTCCTACTCCTCCTCTGTCTTTAAGTTCACTGCAACCACGTGTGAGAGGACACCTAGTTTTGTATGTGATGATTGAATGAAGGTGGCTGAGTTAACTGGACACCTTTTCACTTAAAAACCAACTACCTCGTAACCCTTACAACTTTTGATCAAATGATGCATATGAGTGAGTGAGTGGGATACTTACCTCTAGCCTCGATGCCATGCTGTAGTTGTCAAAGATCAGAGGTGATGTGTTGTTTATTTGATGCATGGTCATTCTTCTTCCTCCTCTGTTGTCTACTATCTGTTGTCTATTGTCTATTGTATGGAGCTCATGGATCATCCTAGTGAAGACTTGTAGTTGATGATTGATATTCTATGGGATAGGCTACTACAGGATTTCCTATAGTTGCTTCTCCCTTAGAATTTCTTAATCATGTTGCTAGCTTGGGCTGTGAAGATGCTACAATGAATGGACATAGGGAGTAGGAGTGTGTGTGGAGCAAGGGACATTCAGGTAATGCTCTTACTTTCCTCAGTTTTCCTTTTTTTCTTTTTCTTCATAACTGGCAGAAAATGATCTCTTTTAGTTTTGAATGGTGAGTGTAGGGATGATGGTAATGGACAAGGTGAGGGGTTAGATCATTTCTAGAATGAATTTTGGGGACCTAACCAACCTACCATTCACCCTCGGATTGATTCCTGTAGGTTTTCCAGGCCACTATAATTCCTACAGGATCATCTTGTAGGTTTTCAGGGGATCCTATAGGAATACAGGGGATCCTATAGAAAACACAGTCTTCACCTAAATTGAAGAAATGAAGTGAAAAAAACAATGTAATTGATGGAGGGATGCATGGTAAGGAGTGGACGAGATGAATATATGTGAGGCAGGGTTCCCTTTGGATCTTCTCTTTGCTTCTTGATTGTCTTTCTCGCCCACCTGCAAATAACAATTGTGTCTTTTTTTCTCTTTTTTTTTTTTTTTTGAAAA
>APFE031554909.1:0-14903 GCA_000404065.3 Pinus taeda
AAGGCTACGATAGATTGCACAATTATGGTGAGGTGTTCTCCCAATTAAATAAAGGTTAATTGCCTTAGGGATTGCACAAGGAAGTAGGGGCTTGGCAAGTAACAGAATTGGCGAAGTGTTTGCTTCAGATGGCTAGTGAACCAAAGAGATATATTGTACTTCTACAAGAATTATTCAGGTTGGGAACAAATTGTATTTTCTTCTCAGGTGTTCTCATTAATGCAATATAGATAGTTAGGGTTTTGAGCAGTTTCCTTCCCTACATAAATGTTATGTTATGTGCGATTGAAATTATTCCTTTACTGTTTATTGTTTTCATTGACCAATTTTTATTTCCGCTGATGAGTAGAGTAGATTCAAGTCTTTTGTTGTAGCATATTACATAAGCAGTTTGAATCTACAAGTAAAAATCTACAACATGCTAGGGTTTTTTCAATATGGTTTGTTGATGATATTTGATCAGTTATGTTATGTTTTTTGTTGTCTTTTGATGATGTCTCTCTCGTAATAATCTTTTTTTGACCATACTATTTGGATTGATTTGGTTAAGGAGTGGAATTTTGATTAGTAATGATGATACTATATGGTGATCTATATTTCGAACATTGATTTGTGATGAATTCAATATAAGATTCAGTGATTGATTCAGTGTTACATTGATTTAGATTCACATATCAATAATTTGAGATTTATACGCAAATAATCTTCAGAGGAAGCATGCACATATGTGGGCGTGATTCACAAGAGTAGTGTATACATTCTAACATATGTTTGATCACGGCTTGAAGTGACAACATTTAGTTTATGTGATGATCAACAATATATGGATTGGTATATTAATGAGTGGTTGTGTACTGATATGATATTGATCTATTGCATTGGTTGATTAATATTCAATGATTAGTCTGATGATGTTGTAGTTATTCAATTGGTACTATGATTGGATGATTTGATTCAGTGATTGGTTTCAGAATTGTTTCTTGGTTTGGGCTTAATGATGGAAGTGGGTCCAGTTTGATAATATGACGAACTGTGGCCTAAAAGTTTGATGCTTTGAGTCAAGTGGATCCAGTATTAAATATTATGAAACATTGTCCACAAGAGAGGTGGAGGGTTACAACCTTCAATGAGGAAGTCGAAGCTTCCTTCTAGTAGTAGCTAGAGAATTTGTATAGGGTGTAGGAGCTCCCTTCCAGTATTAGCCGGTAAATGAGATCAAGGGTTTCGAGCTACCTTCCAATGGGTGTTGGAGAATGAGAGAAAGTTGTAGCCTTCTACAGGTGGGTTCCTTCATATCAGGCACCAATACAAGATTGTAAGAAGTTTTTCTTAAAAAGATAGAGACAACAAGAGTGGTGGTTTTCTCCCATAATGGGTTTCCACCCAAAATTTTGGTGTGTGTGCGCGTTGATATCTTTCATGTGTGTTCATGATCTATTTGCTTCTTACTTCTCATGATTATTGTTTAATTAATGTATAATGAAGTAATAACACACTGGTTAGAAGATTAACATATGATGAAATATAAGAAAAGTAAATAATTGGGTATATGTTGTTTGTATTCATAACAATGGTGTACATACGCGAGTTACATAAATAATAAAATGTATGGAAATCAGAATAAGAAAATAAAAGTTGAAGTGAGTTTAAAATACTAATTAAACCGCCCCCCTACCCCATCCCCCCCAGTGTTTTTCCCAACAACTATCCCATATTGGGTTTCCCAAGATACATCTTATTTTAATTTGTTTGGATAATGTGCTCTTTTGCTCATTTATTTTATTTTTTATTTTAATTTTTGATAGTTTTTTTTTATTATCAGATAACCCATGGGAGATTTTAACCTATGACATATTCTATGGAATTTCTTAAAAATGAAACATTCACCATCAATTCAAGTCCCCAAGGGAAATTATTTCATAAATTCAAGAAATAATCTAGTAATAATTAATATGGAATCTAAGGAAATATAATGCATAATCTAAATATTAAGAACACTATAATATATGTTGTGACTATAGGCTTTAACCATGTACAATTAATTTCTATAAATAGGTTCTTAATAAAATAGAAAAGATGCAATAGTAAACAACATGTAAACGTAAAGATTTTATCTTAGAAATTCAAAACTCGGAAAACTAGAAATATTTTTCAATGTATATTCATGTCTATGGTGTTACAATACAACATATATATCCTATAAAATCCATAAACCTCTAACCCATTTGACCTATATTAGAATTGAAGCATAGTTCCTTAACTAAAACTACAAAACTGTGAAAACGCACCATGTGCCATAAAAGTGCTTTTAGCAATGTTGTGTACCAAAAATCACCAAAAATGGACACAAAATACCACTTTTTTGTGGGGAGGGGGTGGGGTCAATGGCCCCAAAACCCTATACATGTGGGATTTCATCGCCTTATGAGGCCCCTTGAACAAGGGGGGGTTCATCCCCCTATGAACCCCTCGAAATAATGGGGGTTTTTGACCCTCCATGTGACCCTCCCACTACACATTGTGCATTGTACAATGCGTGGGGATGGTTATGAAAATAACACATACCTAACATTTTCCCACTTGCTATTTTCTTTTCAAACAATGGGTTTCAAGAGTACATGATAAGCAATCTTGGGTAATAATTACCATTTTTTCCCTACACCAAGAGAGATTCTTATTTTTTGTATATTTTGTTAATGAATTTATAAAATTCTTCAAAGTTTCCACCTTTTCGAGTAACACCTTCTTGTCTTCAAGTATATCTCTCATGAAGTTATACTAAACATAAATATGTTTTGTTTTTGAATGATAAACTAGGTTTTTTTCAAAGGAGATTACACTCAAACCATCACAATCTCTCCTTACAACTTGCTCTACCAACCCTGTACCTAAACCTAATCATTGTAAGCATATCATTTCCTTTCTTGCATGAGTGGTTGTCATGTATTTAGCTTTAGTAGTTGAAATTGTCACTATAGTTTGTCTTTT
The DNA here is from genome assembly GCA_000404065.3 of Pinus taeda. Taxonomy (NCBI): domain Eukaryota; kingdom Viridiplantae; phylum Streptophyta; class Pinopsida; order Pinales; family Pinaceae; genus Pinus; species Pinus taeda. The sequence goes on from APFE031554909.1 coordinate 2,989, forward strand.
TCTCATCCAATTGATTGCACCTTAAAATAAGTTTAACACATAACCACCTTTAGATCATCTATTCAATAGATTTGTCCCAACTTACATCAACAAAACTATGTATGTCGAACTCTCTATCTAATCCTTGCATTCCTTGGTAGCATAATCCATAGCCAGTAGTGCCACGCAAATACTTGAAAACCTTTAGCACTGTGGTGCACTGATTCTTCCTTGGTTTTGACATATACTTGCTCAATACTTCAACTACAAGTGTAATTTTTAGTCTAGTATATACCAATCCATACATCAAGATTCCAATTGCAATGGCATATAGAACATAAGAGATGCTCTCGTAGTCTTCATGTGCCTTGGGACATGGATTTGCAAATAACTTTATATATAGGAATAAGCATTTTATCAGTGTACATTCTTAAATTAAAGGAAATTTTAGCTTCAAATGCCCATGAAATTTTCACATAATTTCCATGTCATAATATGTAAACCAATCAAAATCCTTTAAATTTAAAAAGAGGTACATGTAAATATTTTGGAGGAAAAGAAGAAAAACTTTGTCTTTTAGCTTTATTTTTTGTTTATCTCATTATAGATTTATTTAAATTTGAAGTGTAGACGTTCGTTGGATGCGGAATTTAATTATGCATCCAATGAGTACTCATTATGCATACTTTTCAAAAGACACGCATTGATAAAATTTGAAAATACATTTAAAAATGTGTTGAACACGCACTTTTAATGTATCTTCATTTTTTTTTATCAATGTGGGTCTTCTCAAAAGTATGTATAATGAGTACTTGTTGGATTAAGAATTTAATTCCACATCTAACGAGTGTCTATACTTGAAATTTGAGTAAACCTATAAGGTGATAAGCCAAAAAAAAAATTGTTCTTTTCCGTCTAAAATTCATAACTCTTTTATTATTATTTTATTATTTTTCCTTAGGAGACCACTTTTAGGCTTAAATTTGCTCTAATGCATATTAAACCTTTGCAATATTGTCCCAACATACTTCCTTTGACTTAACTAGAGTTTCATATTTGTCTGATCTCTTTTAGTTTCCATGCTCAAGACAAAAGTTGCATCACCGAGATATTTCATGTGAAATTTATATAACAAATGATTTTTTTCTTCCTTGATGATTTCCATATCATTTCCAATTAGGAACATATCATCCACAAACAAGCCCAAATAAATAAGAGTAATTTGAAATGCATACATTGATCAACATTGTTGCTTCTGAAGCCAAGTCCCAATATATAAGTATCAATTTTTTATGCTACATCCTCAGTGATTGATTTAACCCATATAGGGACTTTTCAATCTACATAATAACTCTTTATTTTCTTTCATAACAAATCTTTCTAGTTGCTTCATGTATATTTCTTCTTCCATATCCCCATGTAGGAATATTATCCTCATCTCCACATTTTCTACTTCAAGATCAAAAGAAACAACAACATAAAAAATAATTCTAATAGAAACTAACTTGATAACATAATAAAAAATATCACAAGAATAAATTCCCTCTACCTCAAAATAACCTTTTGCTACTAATCAAGCTTGTTATTCTATTATTGACTTAAATAATATAAATACAATAAAAAGCCCAAACTTGTTGTTTTATTAATGATTGAGATAATGTAAATATGACATGAAGCTAATATCTAGTTGTTTCAATAATACATTTTTATGATGTATAAAACACACTAACTATATATATAGAGAGAGATGGTAGTGTAATACCTTCTTCCTCTTATCTTGTCTAATTAATTTGATGTAAAACCCCAAATAAATTATAATTGGTTTTTTTCTTTTGATATAATTTATTGTATTTACTCATAAAAGAGCATTCTTAACTTGTGAGTATGTAAAAATGTGTTTTAGTAATAAACTCTACATTTAAGGTCTTAGATTGAGTATTTGAACGGTCTATTTCAATACCCCTATAGTTTTGGGAAATTAAACACTTCTGAACTTTACTTCTAATAGCATAACTACATGCATATAACATAAACATGAAATCTTTAATTTTTCTAAGTTTATCTAATTCTTTGTTTAATCAATGCACAATGGACATGTATCTTCACTACATGTTAATCTAGCTACATCCATATACAAATAAAAATAGAATCCTTTGCATTTTTCTAAAAATTTATCATTCTTTGTTTAATCCATTCACAATAAACATATATCTTCATTACATATTAATTTAGCATACAATAAAAATGAAACCCTTTAATTGTTTCTAAAATTTTATATAACTCTTTATTTAGTCCATACAAAATAAACATGTCTCTTCATTACATTACATGTTATTTAATTTCAAATAGATAAGTTTGCTAAGAAAGAAGTTTAGTGATTCAGTGATAACATATTAGATGGTTTAGATGGTTTAGGGAAGTAAATGATTTAGATTTTTGGAAAAGAATGATTTAGATGCTTTGAAAATTATTATTTTTAATTGGCATGTAAAATTTTAAATTTAATTGTTTTTTTAATGAAAAGAGATTCAAATCCAATTTCTTTCACAAGTTGGAGTCAAAAATAATACAAATCTTATTACTTGCTTTGCTGTCATAAAAGAAGGTAAGCAAAATATTTTATTAATATAGATTAGCTTTAAGTTAATCTTGATATTTCATTGAAGGCTTATTGAATAAACTTTTATTTTTGGTTTGATATTAGGTTATCTATTACATAAAGTTGCCTTTCATGCTTTAATGTTTAAAATTGTTTATTTTGTTAAATTATATAAATTTTGTTAAAAAAATTTAGCAAACACTATTTTTATTTCAAATGACTATTCACCATAAATATATATTATATAATATAAAATAATATATTAGATTCCTTCTAATATTACTCCTAATTCTTAATTCTAATTCAAATAAATCAATAATCAATTATTCACAATACTTCACTCTTATCATTTTTTATTTTATTTTTATTTAAAGGAAAATAATCTGCCCCCTCTCAATCACAAGGTAAGAATGAGGTTGCAATAAACTTATCCTCAGGATTTTTATAAATCTATAATCTATTTTTTTATTAAACCAAGAAAAGAAATGGTGTCAGAACCCTTACAAAGAAAATAATAAAGCCACCCGGCTCATGGTATCACTAACAAAAAAAAATTGAACTCCTAGCTTTTAGGACAAAAGTCATGAAAGCATCACAGCTCCTCATATAGCTAGCAATCAACGAGAATTTAAATCTAAAAAATATAACGATCATTCAATCCATCCAACCAAAAAAAATCCAATTAACCCTTAACTCTTTTTAAATCACAAGTAGATGTACAAAATCCCATCTCCACACATTTCCCCTATTTATTGTGAATTATTAGAGATATAAAAGCGTGTACGTCAAATATTAATAACCTAGTTATATGACACCACATTCACGGGATAGCTGGAACATTAGCATTTGTTTGTTTGTAGCTTGACTGGTCAGATATCTTCAACTATTTGTTCATAGCTTGATTCATAGGAGGCGCTGTCGCATTCGTTGCCTGGAATACTGATTGATTCTGCTTTTCCAGATTTCCCGCCCACCCTGCGTGTTCAGATCCATTTTTAAAACCTAAGAAACAATAAAACCAAGTCCCATCGTACACTTCTGCCATGAACTATGGAAATAAATAGAAGATCACCTACCGAGAGAGGGGTCAAACCCTCGGTTTCTGAGTTCTCTGTATTCCTGACATAGGGCACAACACTCGCAGAAGCAGTGAACAAGGCAGTCTCCACAAGGCTTTTCTGCCAAATTGAATTTGGAGCGCAGTCTCTTTCTGTAGAAACATGAATAAAAGCAGGCGCAGCCCGTAAAATAGAGCAGCAAACCGTACAGAGTTCCACTAACCGCGCAAGCTGGAGAGGAGAAATATAATATGAAATCACGAAGGCAGAGGAAAATAGCCTAATTTTCAAAGTGATATTTTAGTTTGTTGTAATAGATTTTCTGGATCCATCTTTGAGGATTTATATTTGAAATCTTCAACTGTGTAAAATATAAATTTGCAACTGAGATTCACATATTTAGTATCTTGATGATGAATAAGACGGATCTCGTTTCAAACATGGATCTTCAAATCAATATGAATGAAATAAATCTAGAAAATCTATTACAACAAGCTAACCATCTCAGAAACCCTAAAATAATTATATGTAAAGCTATGCCGGGCTTATTCAGTACTGAAAAAAGAGCTAACAATCCCATAAATCTAAAATTGATATTTTAATTTAAGTTAATGGAAGAATAAATAAATTACTTACAGGTAGAACCGCTATCGGCTATCTCGGCAATCTGGCCGAAGGCGATGCAGGGGCACCAACATGTGAGGCAACCTGCAATAGTCATTCAATTAATAGGTAGGGCATATAACTAAATACTGACCATTCAATAAATCAAACAACAATCCTGAATAATTCAGTGAGCTAAGAAATGAAAATAGACTTACAATTGCTCCAATCTTCACCGCAGCCAAAGAGTCCAGTGGTCCATGTGGAGGGATGTTCCCCCTGCTGCTGTTGAAGAGGCTTTTGAGGGTAATTATTAGTATTATTGTATGCATCGTAAGCCGAAACACCAACAACTGTTGCAGGTTGCGGGTACCCATGAATTGGGTGGGAAGGATTCTCATAATTATGAGATCCACCTGCATGCTTAGGCTGTTCATCAACGGAGGGATACATTCTTTCTTTCTTTCTTTTCTGAATTGAATTCAGAATTGAGTTAAGTTGCAGGGAAAAGAAACTCAACGCTAAACTACTCCTCTTCTTCTCCTTATCGCTTACACCACAGGGGTTTTAATTGCAGGCAAAACACTCTCAGCGTTTCATGACCCCCTTCTCCTTGTTCTGTTACTCATCCATTGCGCGTCCGCCTTCTTAAATAAATTCACAGATCATAGCATCCTGGGTTGGATCCACTCTATGAATTTTGAATTCTTGGCTTCTCTGCGTTGAAATTTCACGCGGAGATGGGCGCTCTGCACGCTTCTATTAAAATATAGATATATTAACTTATATATTACTTTGTTTTTAATAATAATAATGGTTTAATACAAATCATAGCATCCTGGGTTGGATCCACTCTGTGACTTTTGAATTCAACGCTGCGTTTGAAATTTCACTCGGATAAAAATAATACATATATTTAACTTATATATTACTTGTTTTTTAATAATATAATTGTTTAATACAAATTTAATAATTTAATTAATTTTGTGATATTTTAATTTAGAATTTGAGATGTATTATGCGTAAATTTTGATATTTATGATGAATTGATTCTTATGAGGGTTCACTATCAAAGTTCACGAACCATTTAATTTTAGAATATTCTTAGTTGTATTCCAAAATCAAAAGTTGAAATTTATCTTCTAATTAGCCATGCTCTTTTTACCTCTTTAATTAAATTGATTAATTAAAAAAAATTACATTTAATTTATATGGTTGAAACCTGTTTAAGTGGGTTACACGGTAGTCGCAACTCAAGGATTTAGTAATCATCCAAATTTAATAACCAAGAAGCGTGGAAAATTTGAGAGCAAGCAATAAGTACCTCCCAAATTTAAGAGGGAGGTTAATAAGCTTTCTTTCAAGTAATTCTAATGTGTCTATAAGTAAAAGATCTTGGATCAAATGTTCATGATAGTGAATGATGATCAACCATTATTCGATGTGGTGTCATCAAAAACATTGTCTCAATATTAAAACCAATAATGGTCAACCACGATGCAACTTGGCATTTTGAAAAATATTTTCTAAGTACAAAAATGAGTAGTTGTCAAAGATAGTCAATCATGTTTATTTTAGGGTTTAATCGTCAATCATCATCAACAATGATGAAAAATATTTCATAAACTCGACAATGCATATCCACTGTGATCAACCTCAACAATGATGAACAATATTTCATAAACTGTACAATGCATATCAACCGTGATCAACGATGCTCAACAATTGTTCAAAGTCGTACAAATTTTGTATTAATATAAAAACCAATCATGGATAACCATAATGGAACATTGCATTGTTTGAAAGATTTTGTGAATATGAAAATCAGTTATGATGATTCATATGTAATTTAGGGTGTAATAATTTTATTGTAATAATAATTTCTATTTATTTTAGTGCTTAATTGTCATATGAATTTAAGATTTTAGAAATTATCAATTTTAAGTTTTATTAATTTCAAATTTCAATGGTTATTTTAGTTATTATTACAAAATTTTAAAATTTGTACTACAATGTGTTTTTTCCTAATATGAAGTTAACATTACACTATTTTATTTTTTAATTCTAATGCTGAAGTCTATAGCATCCAAGTAATGACTAATATGTGAATGTGGATTGTTTTCGTAATCAACTTTTACATTGGAATAGTCAATAAATGTTGTCGCTATTGTCATGGATACATTTTTTGTTTTTCTTTGGAGTCGGGAACGAGATATTTCCTTTGTTCATAGCGATAGTTGTCGTTTTGCGTATGGATCCCACTATTAGTAAATTCCTCCCATTTGAGATTATTGAGCTTATCTTTCATTGGCTTCCTTTATCGGTATTGATGAAATTTGAGTTGGTTGGTAGAGAATGGTGTCTTATTTTGGAAAACATGCTTTTTCTCATGAGTTTCAATTGATGCAGTGAGAAAGATTAAATTTATTTATTTTCCAGTTCCTTTCTCCCATGATTGCTTCATAGGATCACACCTTATCAATAGCGGTCAATTATCTTCATGGTTTTTCCTTTTCTTCATTCTCGATATAGAATTCAATGTACAGTGGAATCAAGGATTTTTTGCAGCACGCCTCGAAGTTATTTACATACAAAAAATTATGTCTTTGTCAACCCATTTACAAAAATGCTTAGAAATCTTGGATTTCTTACTCTTGGGGAGGGACGATTCTTCTCTTTGTTGCAAAAATGTAGTCCACAAAAGTATGAATGGGTATCCTTGAAACATGTTTCAAAAGAGATCGATTCACATTTTATCATTTTTAGTAGTGTTCGGAAGGTTTGGAAGAGCAAGGAGCTTCCATACTGTGGCGTAACACCACAAAAGGAGGCTATATACTTTAAATAAAAGTTTTATTGGGCATGTCTAGATAAATATTACAAAGATTACCCTACTTATGGTTACAATATCTATTGGATGGATTTGAATACAAACAAATGGGGCTATTCATTTCTTCCTATTAGTGACATATAATGTATGACATTAGGTTTATATAAGAATCAACTTGTTTGTGTTGTTAATAATGGTTCAGTCTCATTTTGGTCACTTGAAGAGATAGAGAATTTTGAATTTGGTGGAGGCCCGAAAGAGCGAAGTATTGAATATTTTGAAGATGATTGGGGGTACAAATGATCTTTGCTTAAAGAGATCTTTGTGGATATACATAGGAAATGTTCATGTACCTTCCTTTACGCTTAGTTGAAGGAAAAGTCCTTATGCTGGGTTTTTTTTAAGTACAATTGAATGTGTATGATTTGTTGACTAGATTGTGTCATACAAAAATTGTTGATGGACTGTCTGTGGTCAGAGCGTCATGCTTCTATGTAGAAACAATTCAAGATTTTGATGATTTCATTGAAAATGGAAATGTCTTTTCACTTATTCTGAATGCAGATTCTATTGTTGAGATACCTTCACTACATGTGGATATATTTAATTAGCCTTTTAAGCTTCAACATGTTTTTTTTTCTAGCTATTGTTCAACATCTTATATATGTTCAATGTTTTGAAATAATTTTCTAAGATGATTGTAATTTACATTTTCATGTTATGCTGAGAACAAAGATATGGTAAATTTCCATATGTTTGTTGGAGATTACTCTTTTTTTTTTAATATTTTCAATAATTTGTAATATGGTTCGTATTTCTTTGTTTTTTGAAAGTAATAGAAGTGGAAAGGTTTTCCCAGTAATTTGGAAGGAAGGTTTTCTTGGGAGGAAACGATAAGGCGAATGTTATTATTATATCAACTGAAATCCTTGAAAGTGTTTGGTTTTGAACATTTTAATATACAATTTGTTTATGTGACCTCTTGATTTCTTTTTAAGGGCATGATTGTTTGATGTGCTTGAATTTTATATTGAAAAATATAATGTTCAAAGTATTTGTTCTATGTGTATATGCTTCAAATTTGAAGGCCTATTTGCTACTATCTAGTTCCTCTTTACAGTTTTGGAAGGTTAGGAGTTATAATTTCTTGAATATTAAACAATACATATTATCCTCCAATGCAATTGGAAAAGGACTTGTGAATTGAGTTTAATTTTATCACAGAAACGTTGAGCGAATGAATAAGCAAGTGTTGTGTGAGAAGACCTCACTTTGTTGGTAATCGACAACGATTAAATCAATACCAACACCATTGGTATTGTTGTCCTTTGAGATAACCTAAGGTCAATTGGTTATGCCAAAGCATCTATAATGTTTTTTTGATTTAATGATTGGATGACCAGTGAACTATTTATAAACAAGTGATTTAAACATAGAAAGATTCTTAATAAAATAAAACGTTGTTCTTTACATGCACATGGTTATTTTGATTTTAGCGGGATGGAAAAGAAGAATGTGTAGATGTACAACTGATTTAATATTCAAACTGAGTGTTTAATCATTTATAACCGAAAATCAAGAAAACATTGTTTCCTTGATCAACATGATATAATTAAACTATTACAAAAAACTAGTGTAATTTAAGTTCAAAGAGGAATTCACAATAACAAATAGTTTTGCAAATTAATCTCTTATTTAAATTACAACTTCATAGCGGATTCAAAATGAAACTGATATTCAATTAAATTTTAAATCAGATGACTGTAAAAGAATTAATTTATATGAAGAAGACATAATGAAAAACTAAGATGAAAACAACTCACTGAGAGACATACCATATGAGGCAAATGCAGAATCTTTTATTATTTCAAAGATTCTCTAGCTTAGTACAATTTTTCTTGATAATTGGTTCAAGGTTTCAACCCTGAATACTTCGATAGAATGAAGCATTTCAAAAAAATACAAAAATATTACAATAAATGGCTAAGTGACGTGACATTCTATTATTAACTTAGAATTAACAGAAAAGAAGTTGATGAGTGGCCTCTATTTAGCTGTTGCACTGGTGAAGCTCACTATCCTTTAATCCTGAAATTAACACAACCTTTCCCACCGTTCTTCATCTAGAATAGCTATCTTGGTTAGCTTGCGGTAGATTTCATCTACCTCAGTATATAGAGCAAAAGTGGATTTTACTAAGAAAATGTGTTTTATCTCATGTTCAATAAAACTTATGTTGTTGATGGCTTCGTAAAACGCTTTGCCTGTCATAGAATCTTTGATATTGGAGGAATTAGTTGTATCCTTCGAAATGTCCTTAAGCTTCTTCATGTAGCTTTCCCTGGTGACTAATTTATCAATGATTACAAAAAGTGAAGGCAGACCCTTCTTGTTCAATGCATCAATCCTGGTGAAAAACCTGTTAACTGCTACCTCTAGAGTGTGACACTTTTCTGTCAGCGATACAACCAAGTTCGCCTTTGTTGGAACTTTTTTCACCTCCATAATAGATTATGTTTTTTCATCCACTCCTAGATCATCGAGCTTATATCTGTTTTTTGAATTAAGGAACTTTATGATGTTGTTTGTTGTAGCAAGAATTTCTCCTAGTTGAGCATTGATAGTGGCAATGATCTATTTTGTTTTCTCCGTGAGTTCCTTCTGCTAAATAATAATCTGGATACATGGCCAGATTTCATCTATTTCATCAATGATATTTTTCCGGATGATTTCTTTAACATGAAAAAGTGTAGATCCAATAGAAGACTCAAATGTTGACTTCTTCCATGCCTCTATCTAATTTTGAGCTCTATGAAGCTCTGCTGCATGAAAAGTCTTAGTTTTCTAGCATTGATCCTCTAGACGTTTCACTTGATCTTGCGGCTTTTTTATCTCTTCAATATGGAGAGACATGTTTTGTACTACATTTTCCAATTGATCTGCAACATCTCTTGTACTTGTTGTAGTATATATAGCTATAGGAATGGCTATGATAGGAAGTGCTTGCAAAGGGACAACAGTCTTTTTAGCAACTTTCTCCTTTTCTTTAATCAATTTCTCCATCTCTGTCTCCATTTGCTTTAGTTGTGCACTCTGCTCCATGATAAGCATCATCATATCTACCTTTTGTGTCTCTGTCTCTTCAATATCCTTGGCTAGAGCATCTCTTGTAGCTGGCAGTTTTAAATGGTTCCTTAATGCTACTATCTCTAAATTATTTTTCTTCACAAGTTCCTCTGCAACATTGATGTTTGAAGGGTCATAACCGAGTTTGATTACCAAGTCCTCCCGAGTTTTAATCCTGGTGTCTTTGGCAAGTGCAGGTATCGTCTCCATATTCAGCTTTGATTGGAATTTTTCTAAGGTAACCTGCAGTTTTGATAAACTCATATCAATTTTAGCAAGAGTTGAAAATATCATTTTCCCACTCTACTTATGCATCTTCATTTGGTCAATGGGATGTATATCCTTTACATCAAAGTCAAAGTTTGTCTTCTTATAGTCTGATGCTACCTTGGGCTGGGGAACTTGTGCTTGGAGGAATTCCGTTTTCATTTTTCCTTTTTCTAAATCGAAGGTTGATAGTAGGCTACTTTGAGCACCATAAGTCTTCTTCCAGAACTGGTTATAGGCATTTATCTTCAAGGCCTCATTCTTGAGGTTTGTCTCCTTAAAGATGTCCATTATACTCTTATTTGTTTCCCGTGAAGTGGATGTGATGGTCTGCATAATTTTCTATTGTTCTTGTGAAGTTGTGGAGGTGGTAGGAGCCTATGTGGTCTGATCACCCAGTAATGAGGAAACAAGTGGCTCATTAGTGGTGATAATGGTTTGTTTCTCTGAATCCTTGCTAAGGCTTAGTTTGGAACTAAGCTTGGTCTTCTTTCTATACATTATCTTAAAACCTTCACTAAAAAAGTCTGTCCCTAAAGGGGACTCTTCCTCTCTGCTTCTCTTGGTTGTTTTCTCCTGCATGGTAGGAGTCTGTATTGTAGAAGATGATACATGTTGTTCTTATGTCTCCTGTAGGGTATTCTCAACCCAATGTAACTGATTTTTGTACTTCTCTATCTCTGGCTTGGAAGTTTGAAAATAAGGACTAGACTTGGTTTCTACTCTTAATTTAGAAGTGATCCCTAATGGATCATATGACTAGGTAAAGCTAAGACTGAAATTTATTTCCTTTAAGAGATTATATGCTTCTAATCCTTATGCCCTGTTGTTGCGAATGAAAGGGCCAATCTGTGTTTTGATTTTAAATTGGGACTTCTTCTTGGTAGCAACAAAGTGGATTTCATCGATATTGATCATCTGTCTTATGTACTCTAGAGAAAAAATCCTCATTGGGAGGAATTTGGGCAGCTTGTAAGGTGCAAGCTCACATCCAAATATTCTGAATTCTATATAGTTCTCGTAGAGGTACCAATCCTCTGTCTAAACTTGGTCTGACAGCTACAACAACTTTCTTACTTCCTCACTGATCCCTTGTTTTATCCTGCTACTAAGAGGACTAATTGTTGGATGAAAAAACATCTATGTAAATTGTTTATATGTATAGTCCATTTGTCCCTTCATCACTAGAGTAGTCCAAAAGATGATTGACTATTGCTTCCCTTCTACATCCAACTTTTGCAAGGAAAGGTTGATGTTGTCCCCCTGAAAGTATAAGAACATGTAAACTAACACAGAGGCATACTTAAATACCTCCTCAGTTGGAAATTTGATAATCTACTGCAAGAAATTGGCTAAGGTTAAACACAATGGAGGGCTTAGAATCAACAAAGAAAATGGACATAAATCCTATGATAGCCTCATCTACCCAGTGATCAAAGTAGTTGCCAAGGAG
>APFE031554909.1:27917-81831 GCA_000404065.3 Pinus taeda
ATATTGGCTTTTCAGGTGCTATTTAATTGTTTGCTTGTTTGTGTTTGCAGAATACACTTCAAGGAAGCTCATTTGGAGCAAGGGAGCGAGGCTTCCACGAACTTGCGTTGGACCCAAGGTAGGCCTAAAACACTTGTTTGCCTTTATTTTACTTGCATGTTTAGAGAAAGATAGTTTTTGATTGGCTTTCTTGTCACTAGATATCAGTAGATACTAGGAAGGTCGATCTTGTCCGCAACCTCGACTCATTCCACGTGACACATCCTATTTCATGTCGATCTTCCCAGCAATGACACTCAGGAGTCATGTGGTAGAACACCTAAATCATAATCTGAGCTTAGGCTAGATACATGACTTACCCAAAAGGTAAGGATCACATGCCCCAAGCCTACTAAACCCATTGGCCAGACGGGGAGGGAGAATCCTAACAAGCCCAACTTGTGGGTATGATGCCAAATAGGGTATATTGTGCAAATATCAAGATAAGGGAGAAACATCTCCAACCCTATGGGTAACAGATAAGGGTGTTACCCTATTGTCAAGAGATCCTTTAACACAAGGATCCCTCCATCTCAACTCCACACCCTGGGAGCTCAAACAAGGGGGAAAGAAATGGCTCAGTGTCATCAATCAATGATGCTCTTTGTACATTAATAACATATCATCATGCTCATATTCGGTAATCATCATGTATCAATGGAAGTTGTCTCCTGTTCATATCGAACATCAAATCAAATATCACACACACACACACACACACACACACATAGATATAGATATATAGATATCACAAAAAGGATACCATAGTCATCCTCCCTCTCAAGGAGGTGCTAACTACAAGCTTAAGCTTGTCTCATACAACAGTTTTGTCTCAATATATGAAGGTATCTCATTCCCAGCTATATATGGGATTCTCTTCCAATCATTTCTCACTCTATATCATCTGAATGTATTTGTGTCATTTCCAGAACCTGCTCAAACGAATCTCCAAAGATCTTATTCATCTTACCTCACAACTAGCCATATTAGCAACATCGTACTCAATCTCGGTCATGATTAAAGCTACAGACCCCTCTCATCCAAAACATCATAGAAGATCTCATACTAACGAAACATCCAAATGTGATTATCTCATGGACAATGATCCAAAACATCATCAGTAAATCCATGCAATCACATATCATAGGAAGAATGTCTGAGACCAAAAATAGGTCATCTCATGTAAACATATTGAAGGGTTCTTGGAGGAAACTCAATGTGTATGAAGCAGCTCAATCATAAATTTACTTAGGTTATATGCACAACATATATAAGGACGGGTGTTGAAACAAAACATCATGCTTTAATCAACTATCGGTTGCCAAGTCAAGTTCAACAATATCTCTTCACAACTTCTTGAAATTCAATATTTTCATTTCCACTTTCCAATAGCTTCACGATATAGATTTTCTTTTCCAAACTTCATAAATCGATTCATCATACCATGCTTTATTATTTCAACCTTCAAAATCCAAATCCCTCTTACTTTGATCATCAGAGGCTCATTGCCTATCAAGAATAGATCATCAATATATAAAAACCAAAAGCAAAGTCATACCTTGGACCCCTTTTAAAATAGAGGTTTGGACGGGAACATCTTCTTAGCTTCATCAGATGATTGAACATATAAGGCTCGGGAGCTTGCTTCATACAATGTTTTCTGTAAACATAACACTTTACCAAACCAATATGCTCAGCCTTACATAGATCAATATTGTACAATTAAATCAACTAAGTCAGCTTATCAAACCTTTATATGCCCTATGAAAAACTAATATCTAAATCATCAATATCATTGTAGCAAGTTCTTTTCAAACAAGTGACAAGTAGATCTTACATCCAAATGTCAAGTCATGGCTTTATCTATTGTCATGTCAATAAAATTTCATTTACCAAGCAATGTCAAACCAAACTTCATCAAGTCATCATCATGATCATAATATAAAGCATTTATGTCACTAGATGCAAATGCATACACCAAGGATAAATCATGCAGGTTCCATCCATTTATTGTGAGATTACTTCATAGTGAATCACAATTGTTTACACTTCAACCATTGTGCCAAGGAAAATGGGGTCAATAAAAAACCATGATTGAATACCAATATTAGTCACTGAAAGTTACTATGTTCACATAGCATTTTCATCAAGGAAACTCATCATATAACATGGAAAAACCAAAAAAAATTGTACAATGAGATCTATATCCTAAGACATATCTCAACATCGAGTCAAAGTTCTAAATAATTATCAAACATCATGTCAAAACTCGAAACACTTCTTACTTTTATCAATCAACCAAATCTAGCCAAATACTTGCAATTATTACCAAATAATGTCATACACAAGCCTCAGTGGTTAAATCGTAATGGCATATTGATATTCATTTTTTGGCCCCCTACAAACACAAGTATAGTCAATACATTCGCTTTCTCTATAGTAAGTCAAATATTTAAATTTCCATGCTCATAGAACTTTTTGTTGTTTGCTTCATGTCTATAGGTTTGTCATCCTCTAGGTGAACTTTTGATTTCATGCAAAAAGATTCACTTTTGTGTCCTGCATGTATAACTGCACCCATATGCTTTCTTTGGTGCGGTTGAGAGGCTATAGTATGCCCTTAGGCCTTGTTTCATGCAATTGAGGCTTAGAGTAAGGAAAACTCTTTCTTCTTAGACCAAAACTTTGTTGAAGACTAACAATATCAGATATTTGTCTATTCATGTCCATAAATATTAAATAAAGAATCTTCTATACATATAATGCAAATGATAATAGGTGTAGGGATCTTATGGAGAGATGATCCCTCTAAATGAGTAGTCCCTTCAACCATTATTATCCATGTCATCAATTTGTCTATCATAATACTATCATAATGGTTGGATCATGAAATCAAAATATATCAGGTTCTAAAACATATATCCATCATGTTCATAACATGTCAGCATCAGCTACTTCATCATCACATATGAACATGACATCAGTTTTTCATCAAGGGATAGATCATATTATGAACACAATATTACTTTCATAAAGTCACGTCATTCAATTTTACCATATGTCATAATTACTAAGCTCATCAAAACCTAACCACAGATAACAAGAAGATCATGAATATTAATCTCAGTGTTGCACTTCTATCATCATGGTTACCATGCTTATCAGAAACATTATCAATAGTATTAAGTTTCCGTCTATTAGAATCACGGTGCTAGCCTTATTTATGGGATCAAGATATCCAAAATGATAGATGTTAGTCAGACGTCAAGTATACCAATATATCAAAGATCAATATTAAGTAGCTTCATAGGATCAAGACGTTCATAATGTATAAAAGGTAAGATACTTGTTCACTACCCAGTGCATCATTTAATCATAGGTATCATGAATCAAACTTTCATACACATGAGCCATTTGTGAAGAAGACATTCTAATCATACCTCAGGGCTTACCTTGTCATCCAATATTACAGCTGAAACATAACATTGAAATAATATACGATGCATACCTTGCAATATTCAAATACCTGTTCACCTTCTTATTTGACATAGGCGGCTTGTAGCACTTTGCCACCTTTTCATCAGGTGCACCTTTACCTTTTCTGATGCTAGTTATTCTCTTCCTACACTAGCCATGATCCTCAAGAAGGATTCGCTTATCAGCGGATTAGAAGCATCCAAATACTCAAGTATACATGTAGGAAGTATAAGTAATAATCAAAGAAATAATCATATCCATAAGTCTTAACAAAATTAAATACATAAAGGAGAATCATAAATCAAAAAGTAATTATCTTCAATCAGAGGAGATCATCTCCCCCTTGAACCAACCTTCAAGAGCCATCACTGTCCATTGTCCACTTGTTGCCTTCAATATATATTCATCAAATTCGTCAACAACTAGGCCTAATATAAACTATCCCATCTAGGGCTTCATCAAATTTGTCATAAGTGCTTGAGCATCTTCACATTGATCATAATAGGGTTTCTAGATTTCATAACTCAAATCTTTGTCATAAACAAGGGTTTCTTTCAAACCCTAACCTCATAATATCTATTAAACTCTAATAATCAAATTTCCTAGGGTTTCCTTCAAACCCTAGTATTTTTTTAGGTACCCTTCATCCTCTCTTGCTTCCATTAATGGTGTCATCATAGGGGTGATCTCCATGAATTTTCTTCAGCCCATCTATCATACCATATTAACTTTCTTAGGGCTATATTGTTCTTTGCATTTTATCATTTCCATATTATTTTCACCCCATGACATCATAACATTATTCATATTTACGTCATTATCCATCAACATATGCAACTAGATGGAAAGAAAAATATCATCATCAATGCAATGGAACATAAAGGAACAATAGAATAAAAGCATTCACACATAGAGGCATCAAGATTGATTGGAGACCAAAGCAAAACCCACTATGGGGAAAATCCTTTTCAAATTAATCTTATTATTAGATTGTCATTGAATGATTTAGCAAAAGAGAGTACAATGATCCATATTTTCATCTATACAACTATCTAGTAAAATAAACTAAACAACATCCATGAAATGAACAAAAAAATGCTCATACTCAAAAACTTAATTCAAATTCCTTTAATGAATTGTCATTGTATGTGGTCAACTGTTGAACATTGCAGTCAACGAGAGAAAAAATTGGACAATTGAAATTTTAACCTTTAGGTCTCATTCAAATGGAGGAGGATTCATGCATGTGATTGAGAGGTTCCAGTTGCTCCCTTGAGCCTATAATCCAGTGGTTGTACTCAAAATCAACCTTTGGAAAGCCTGCGACTCTCACTCAGAAACCTTTGGAGGACATGTTGTGCATGCGACTAAAAAGCTTCAGTCACATGGATGAGTCTGCCTGCGAGTGACTGCAGTTGAGATCTCTTTATGTCATGCCTACGATTGAAGACCAAAACCCTAAAACAAAAATGCAAGCTTCAAACCCTGTAATGTCTCCTTCGTGCTAGCAAATTCTACGTGAATGTGTCTCAGACCCGTGTGTTGGCCCTCGATTTTGGTCTTATTTTTGCTTAAGGAAACTTACTAATCCATCTATTTTCCATCCATTTTTCACTTTATCCATCCCATTTTGATGTATTTCATATCCATTCAGGTATTTAATTTTAATTTTTCAAATTCTAAAGTTTTTATGAAAATTTGGTTTCAAGTGCAAAAATTGACAGATTCAGAAATTCTCGTAATAGTTATATGGTTGATATGGTTGCAGGACACTTGGGAACGAATTTGATGCATGTATGGACAGCTTGGGAACTAGGACTAAGCCATCTATGCTTAGTTCGAACAGAACAAGCTTTATTAGGCCCATTTAGTGCTAGTCAATCATGACTAGTCACTCAGAAATTCCATAGAAATAGGGTAGTTTTGAGATTCTATGGGATTGACCATATCTCTTGGGATGGAATTGATGAATTCGACTTAGATAGATGGATATGAGTAGATGTGTTTGTTGGAATGATTATAGATCAGTTTGTTTCATAATACTTCTATTTAAAAGCAAAAACTTTGATGGCTTATGTATTGACTTTTTATAATTTCATGTTGAGACACTTTTGGATTGGAGAGCTAATTTGAAGACTTGTTCTATTACTATTTTATTGTTCAATAATATGGATTTGTGACTGAATTTGAGCTTCTGATATCAATCTTCAAAGTGTGCAAAGCAAGGGTGGAGTGCCCCCATTCCAAGCTAAGTACACTTCCTTGTTTAAACTAGTTTTATTTTGTGTAATCTGGTTATTGTAGAACTAGTTTTCATGCTTTATTTCAGCTTGATTTATGGTTAATGTATGGTGATTGATTTCATTATATCTTAGTTTATTCATCATTTTAGTAAGTTGGAAAAACAAAGTGTTCAAGTTGAACACTCCTTCTGTTAATTAGGTGAATTGTAACTAGTTTCCTTTGATTGCATGCAAGTAGTTTCCTTATGCATTTTTTGGCATTAAGGTGAATGAATTATGATAAAACATATCAAGTGTCTCTTAAGTTAGGAGCCTTTTTTCATTAATGATTTGTTCATCTTAAGTTATTAGTTTTCAATTTCTGTTCATTAAGTAGTAATTGAGGAAGAATTGGACTTCTTAAGTTAAGAACCATTTCAGCTTTTCCTCTTTTAAAAAAAATTTGAATTGGAATTGTAATATGTATTTCTTTAGTTTTTGAAAAACTTATCTTTCAAAGTTTGATTACATCTGATATTCACATATAGTGAACTTGCTTCTAAGTATTACCAACCCGGATTGATAAGAAATATTTGTGTTAATTTCTATAAATAAATTAGCTCAACACCGTGTGAGCCAAAACAAAGAAGAGAATATAAGAATGTCTCATGATGATGTCCAAATGAGTTAGAGGTCACTTGTATTTATATCCTTCCAAGGGTGTCCAATTTTTTTTAGGGTCAACCTAATCAAATATGCACATGTGGGTTTATAATTCAAAAATACATTTTCCCCTGTCCAAATGTGATGATTTTTAGGTCAATTTTGGTCATCTCGAAAATAGGAATTCAGTGTAGTCATCATCTCCATCAAATGAAATGTTCAAAGTGGAATTTGGCCCCAATTTCCATTTTTAACATATACTAATGTGTCATACATACTTTTACAAAGCCTATTAATCCATGATCAAATCTCTTGAAAATCTAAACTTAAGAGTTTGGTGGAAAATTGAATCATTTATTTTTGTCGAACAAATAAATCAAAGTTAATAGATATAGTAAAATTTTATAGATATTATCGTGCTATATGGAATTTATTGACATTCCCAACTTTACAAATATAATAAGATTTTTTTAACAAGATAAAATATTTTTGGTTTGGTTCATGACATAAGTCAATGTTTATGGGTCAAATTTCTGGAAAATCTAACTTTGCAAATTTGTTAATGTATTTTTCTTGGTTTTGAAAACTCAAAGTAAAGAAATATAATAAGACTTTGTGTGGTATTTTTAAAGAAATTCGAAAGATATGAGAGAGACCTTTGTCGACGCGTTTTGAACCAACTAGTGTGGTTCATCGTCAAGACAAGTTGAAGAAACAGATCTGGCCAAACAAGTTAAATAGACTGAGCAGAGACTTTAACGGCTATATAACTATGATGAATCATAGAAGCCTCAATTCTACAAATTTTTCCCTTTTAAATCATATTTATAATTTGAAAATTTTAGACTAAATTATAAATATTTATCATAAATTTCTC
This sequence comes from Pinus taeda, assembly GCA_000404065.3. NCBI lineage: Eukaryota > Viridiplantae > Streptophyta > Pinopsida > Pinales > Pinaceae > Pinus > Pinus taeda. The sequence goes on from APFE031554909.1 coordinate 35,196, forward strand.
TGTGTGTGCTTTAAAACCCACTCTAATTATAACAGATAAAAAATTAAAAAATATTATTAATATTAGTCCAGTTCAAGCTTTAAAATCTATTTTTTAATTTTCCCTTTGTTAAGGCCACAGAGTTTAAACATTATATAATTTTAGTGATTTTAAAAGTAGTTTTAATGAGTTTAGAGTAATTAGTGATTAACTACATAGTTAATGCATAAATCCTACCGGGACTTAACGAGCAATAAGCAATGTTAAATGTTTGCAAATGCATTAGCTTATTGCACATATTCATTAAATACGTATTAAAACAGAAATGATGCAAATGTAACGGAAATGAATTAAAAATAACTTTACATCAAATTTGATATATATATATATATGCTCTAAACAAGTGCTCAGGAGTAAAGGCCTAGACAGGCACGCTGTCCAATCGTCTTACAAACACGACGCAGCCTATGCCAGATTGACAACCTCGTCGTAATTCAAGCATCCCCGACCATTGAAACAATAGGATTCCAACCCTCTCAGGACTATATTCCACGACTGAAAATACTAGATAGTTTGGCCAAGGCAAAAGCTTATTTCACTTTCTAAATATCGGTTGAGAGCATTAATATTATTCATCCTAGTTTGTATGCTAGGTTTCATAGTCAATTTGAATTCGATTTTATTTCACTTTCTAAATATCGGTTGAGAGCATTAATATTATTCTTCTTATTCTTTATAGGAGGTTTTATAGTCAATTTGAATTCGATTCAGAGAGTTGAGTTTATTTGAGTATTTCAGTGATTTATGGTTGTTATTCTCTTGTTTTTTCATGTAGTTTATTTAGTTGTTACTTAATTATGAGAAGATAACTTTGCTTCATTTCTACATCTGGGTTCATTTTTTAAATATTTTTTATTTCTGTAATTTTTGTCATAGTGGTTAAAATAAGATAATTACTCTTGTATAAGTTATATAAGTATAGAGACTGAGTAAATTGAGTGATTGAGTATTGAGTGTTAGTCAAGTGATAGACTTATGGTTGTATGTGCATGCATGTGGTTAAGGCAGTTGTCTATAATGAGACTTTTTGAAAGCTTTTCCGGCGGGTTTTTCCGCTTAAAATCCGGCAGCAATTTATTGGAATCCCAAGTTTGATAGCTAGTTTCTGCACAATCAAAAGGGCCCAGGGGTTTTTGAGGGTGCTGAATCCAAATATGCAGTTAAAAAACCATTTTAACTGCTAAAAATCAAGATTTAACCTCATTTCTTCCGCCGGATTCCGTCACCGGAATCTCCAAAAAGTCGCATTATAGACAACTCCGTGGTTAAGCGATAAAAGTGTGGTTGCATGTGCATGCATGTCAATACAAATCTTTAGTTAAAAAAAATAAATACCTTTCATTGGTTCATTGTAATCATCATATTTTGTGTGATCAATAGAAGAGTAAGCTAATACTTTGTATAGATTCATATTTTATTTCTTTGACTTTTTCAACCAATTAATATCAGAGCAGAATCGCATACCTCCATAGACGACCGCGTTAATAGTCAAAAACTTGGATGCACGCGGGTTCCGTGATTTTTTGAAGCGTTAAAGCATTAACGCCCTGCTCCGGATCGTGCCCGGCGTTTATCGCGTACCATTCTCACGAGAGGCGCGTTAATCAACAAAACAAAACTAGTGGGATTCATATGCGTTGACTCCATATTCGTTGAGTGGGAAGCTTTATTAAACAGAAGCAACGTAATATTTTATTTTATTTTAATTCGTTGGAATGGCTATATAAAGGTGTGAGTGTTACGGATTTTTTAAAGGTTTTACATTAATGTTTTTGGGCTTTACGAAATTGAAATTTTTCAAAAGACTTTTGCCAAAAAGTTTTCTTTTAATTAAAAAAAAAAATTAGCGTCTTTATGACAGGGTATTTTTCGAAAAAGGTTTTTTTTGCCATTATTTAAAAAAAAAAAAAATAGGGTTTTATTGAAAATGGTATTTAAAAAACAAATTATAAAAGGAGAATTTTAAGGTTTTTTTAAAGAGAATTTTTGGAAAAAGATGGTTTTCTCAAATTTCCAGCCCCAGTTCCCACTGTTTATAGGGAAATATTATGGTGTGTGGGCCATTAAGATGGCGACCACATTGCAAGCACATGATGTATGGAATTATGTCGAGTTTGGGTTTTCAGAACCAACCTAAGAATGAAGAAGAAGAACAAGCTCTCAGTAATACAGAGAGAGATCAATGGAAAAAAGACAAGAAGAAGAATGCACAAGCGTTGCAGCTTATTCAGCGGGTAGTGGACTGAGCAGTGTTTCGAAAGATTATGATCACGTCTTCAGCAAAAGTAGCATGGGATAATTTGGCGACAAACTATACAGGTATGACCAAAGTCAATATTGTTAAGTTGTAGAATACTATGAGAGATTTTGAAAGTATGCAGATGAAGGAGACAGAGGACATCGATTCTTTCATGAATTGGGTCATAATTGTCGTAAATCAGTTAAAGATTTATGGTGAAGAAATTAAAGATCAAACAAAGGTTGAGAAGATCCTCAGATCTTTATCTACCAAATTTGGTGTTGTGGTGAGAGCGATAGAAGAAGCCAAGTATTTGGCATCATTAACAGTTGATGAATTGATGGGATCTCTTCTTTCACATGAGGCAATGATAGACATAAATAAGGATTCCACTTTAGCGACTGCTTTCAAAAGTCAGGTTTCTATTTCAAGAGACAACGGTCGAGGCAGAAGTAGAACGAGACGCAGAGGACGAAGCGGAAGATACGGTGGTCAGAGAGGTGACTAAGAAGAGCATGCACATGCAAGTGGAAGCAACTGCAAAAGCTTCAACAATAATCAAAAGAGTTGACAAATCAAAGGTGGGATGTTATTACTGCAATAAATTTGGTCATTATGCTCATGATTATAAGAAAATAGCTTATCAAGGGAACTAGAGAGCTAATGTCACTATAGAGAGTACTAACTCCATGTTCCTAGCTTGCCATACCATGCTTGAACCTTCTGCTAGTGTGTGGTTGTTAGAAAGTGGTTGTAGTAACCACATGGTAGAAAATAAGGATTTTGTTGCAAATTTCGATCAATCTATAAAAACAGAGGCAAAGTTGGGGACTGACAAGACCGTAGAAGTAGATGGCAAAGAAGTGGTCAACATTCTGACCAAGTAGGGGGAGCTGAAGACAATCTCATAAGTATATTATGTTTGTAGTCTCAAACATAATTTGTTAAGTGTTGGTCAATTGACACAGAAAGGATACAGAGATATCTTTCAAGGTCAAGAAGTTGTTATATATGACAAGCTCCCAAGCAAGCAACCGATAACAAAGGTGTAGATGACAAGGAACATACTCTTTCCTCTAATTTTCAATTACAGTGGTCAGGTGAGTTCTTTTATAGTTGCATGTTCTGATGATTATTGGTTACGGCACTTTCGATTTAGACACTTGCACTTTTTTGGTTTAATATTGTTGCAGCAGAAACAGATGGTGAGAGGATTACCTTGCATCAAAGAACCTGCTAGTACTTGTGAGTGTTGCATCTTGCGAAAACAACACCGTGAAAGTTTTCCAAAGGGAGTTGCATATAGAGCAAAGAAATCTCTTGAGCTAGTGCATACAGACTTGTGTCGACCTATGAGGACACAGTCGATTGGTGGAAGTTGCTACTTCCTCACTTTCATGGATGACTACAACAGAAGCACTTGGGTTTACTTCTTGAAACATAAGTCTAAATCTTTTGCAAAGTTCAAAGAATTCAAAGCCTTAGTAGAGAACCAAAGTGATCGATAGATCAAGGTATTGAGGTCAGATCGTGGTGGAGAATATGACTCAAAGGCATTCCATGATTACAACAAACAACATGGGATCAAAAGACAATTTACAACCAAGTACACACCACAGCAGAATGGTGTAGCATAGAGAAAGAACATGACAAGTATGAACATGGTAAGAAGCATGTTGAAAGGAAGAAACGTGTCTAATGAGTATTTGGCAGAAGCAGTTGCATGTGTTATTTATGTGATCAACAGATCTCCTACAAAGAGTGTAATGAACAAAGTACCAGAACAAGCATGGTCAGGTATGTATTACAGTGTATCTCATCTTAGAGTATTTGGATGTGTATCTTATGCACATGTGCCTAAGGAACGAAGAGGAAAAATGGATGATAAAAGTGAAAAGTGCACCCTGTCACAAAGAAGATCATAATTAGTAGAGATGTTGTGTTCAAAGAACAAGAGTCATGGAATGGAACTATAGACAAAAATAATTTATGCACGAGTGCCACTGATGGAAGAAGATGACGTAATAGAAAAGGAGCAGCAAGAATCACATGTGAAGACATCAAACAGAGACACACCAAAACAGACTCCAAGATTTTCAGAGCAACATGGATGACTTCAACCAGATCAACAGATCAAGATTCTCCCAGCAGCCAATCAGGTGATGAATCAAGCAACGGTAAGAGAAAGATGAGAAGTTTGAAAGATATTTATGATGATTTAGATGTTAGTTGAAATTTTACATTGTGAGCCACAACAACTCAGAACAAGTGGAAAGTATATCAGATGGACGTGAAATCAACCTTCTTGAATGGAATTCTAGAAGAAGAAATTTATGTGTAGCAACCTCTAGGATATGAAGTTGAAAGTAATGAAGAGAAATTTTACAGGTTGAAGAAAGCGCTCTATGGACTAAAGGAAGCACCTAGAGCTTGGTATAACATAATTGACAGCTACATGATCAAGAATGGATTTTGTAGAAGCAACATCGAGCCTACCTTGTACACAAAGGTAAATGAGCATGGACATATTTTTATTGTTTGCTTATATGTTGATGACATGATTTTTATAGGTGATTTTGAGATAGATGAATTTAAAGCAGCCATGATGAAATAATTTTAGATGACAGATCTTGGTCTCATGAAGTATTTTCTTGACATAGAAGTTGAGCAATCTGAAAAAGGAATTTTTATTTGTCAAAATAATTATTCCAAAGATTTGTTGAAAAGATTCAGAATGGAAAATTGCAAACCTGTCCCTACATCAGTTGTAACAAGTACAAAGTTAAGCAAGGATAATGAAGGATCATATGTCAATCCAACTCTATTCAAAATATTGGTTGGCAGCGTCATGTATCTCACAACTACAAGACTGGATATCATGCAAGGAGTGAGTTTGATTTCCATATTTTTGGGGACTCCCAAAGACACATATTGGAGTGCAAGAAAAAGAATCCTGAGGTACATACAAGAACTAGAGATTGTGGCATAATGTATGTAAGCACAGAAAATAATTATTTGATTGGATACATAGATAGTGATTTTGCAGGCAGTTTGATGATAGGAAGAGCATTTCTAGTTTTGTGTTCCAACTTGGTTCAGGTGTGATTTCATGGCATCTAAGAAGTAGCCCATTGTGACACTTTCGTCAGCAGAAGAAGAATATATAGCAGTATGTCAAGCAGTGTGGTTAAGAAGAGTATTTGGTGGACTCAAGCATAAACAACAAGGATCAATAGTAATATATTGTGACAACACCTCAGCGATTGCACTATCCAAGAATAATGTGTTTCATCAGAAGAGAAAGCATATTGATACTATATATCACTTTATTAGAGGACTTGTGAGCAATGGAGAAGTTCACTTGAATCTTTGTAAATCTAGTGTTCAATTGGCTGATATATTTACTAAGTCATTAGCACAAGATGTGTTTGAGTTTCATAGAAGAAACTTGGGTGTTGTAGGCCTAGCTAAGACATAGAACAATAGGCATGGTTGAGTTGTCATGAGTCATGTTTTAGTTTAGCAGTCTTAATTAAAGGGGAGTGTTAAAATAAGATAATTACTCCTGCATGAGGAGTTAGCTAAACATAGAGAGTCAGTTAATTGAGTGATTGAGTGATTGAGTATTTGAGTGTTAGTAAAGTCGAGTTAAGTGATAGACGTATGGTTGCATGTTCATGCATGTCAAGGTGAGTCATTAGTCAAAAATGATAAATACCCTTCACCAGGTTCATTGTAATAATCATGTTTTGGGTGATCAATAGAAGAGCAGCAACTCATGTTTTGTGTGAATTCATGCTTTGTCTCCTTCATCTTTCCAACAATAGTATCAAAGCAAGGAGTTACATAAAACTCTTTGAGAGTAACATTTAATATTTCTATGTGCTTGCATAAAAAGCACATAGAAAAAATTCAAGATGGAGAACTGTTGTCAAACCAATGAAAAGCCAAGAAGCCAAAATCCATCCATCAAAGCTAAGGCTAGACAAATTGTTGTGTTTAACTCAAAGAGAAAGTTGGAATTTAACAAAAAAATGTGGGGCAATTGTAGTAGTGCACTGCAAAAACATTGATGGTTGCGTTATAACGCACCTGGGAAGTTTCAACTACCAAGATTTCTCTCACAACTTCTGGAATAATGCATGTTGTTTTCATCTCAAGGTGTGTTCACCACAAATTAAAAAAATTACAAATCCACAGTCAAAGTTTTGTTTGAAAGGTGACTTGGGAGCATGAATACTTGCAGAATGAAGTCAATTTGCATGAAAAGAAAAGGCAAGCACGATTTATTTACAAGGAAAGCAAAAAATAAAAAATAAAAAATCGTTTAATTTGTTTTTAAGAAAGAAAGGTTTATTATGTTCTATTAAAAAAGGATTTTATTCAATTTTTTTTTAAAGAGTTTGTCATAAAAGAAAAACAGGCCTTGCTTCATTTAAAAGAATTTTTTTTTTTTTTTTTTTTTAATTTAAAAAATCGAAAGGGTTTTACTTAAGAAGTTTTGAAAAGGAGTTTGTGACAAAAAGGAACACATCCACATTTAAGAAATAGTTTCCTCTAGTGATTTTCCACAAACACTAATTTTGTTTAGCAAAAATTATGAATTTTTGTTTTTACAGTTGAAGACTTTTTTGAGATACATTGTAGAATGGCTATGTAGAGTTGACCAAAGAAGTCTTAGCAACCATGGAAAATAGTCAAAGAAACACAACTGATGAATTAAGAAATAAAGAGCACCAAGCCAAATGTTGGATCTATAATTTCGTCGATGACTTGATCTTTGACAAAATAACTAGTGCAACAACAAGAAGAGAAGCTTGGTATATTCTCAAATATGCATATCAGGGTAATGATACATTGATGAATGTTAAATTGTAGACATTGAGGGCTTAGTATGAAACCCTAAAGGTGGCTGCCACAAAGAACGTTAATGAGTTCATGACTAGATTCATGGTCATCATCAATCAAATCAAACTTATTGGGAAAATGATTATAGATCATAAGATCATTGAAAAGGTCCTCCAAGGCCTGCTGAAGAAATTTGAAATGGTTGTAACATCCATTCTAGAGTCAAAAGATATTACAAATTTGTTAGTAGATCAGTTGATTGGATCACTTCTATCACATGAAACATAACTGGGGAGAAGATTCCATGGAACAAGATTTCAAGGCACAATTGTCTCTCAACAGAGGATATAGAGGTAGAAGCAAGCGACGCAGAGGCAGATGCAGATATACATAACATCATCATGTAGTAGAACAACCAAAGCAATCAATACCCTCACAAAACCATCCATAGAGAAGAAAAAAATGGACCAAAAAATCTAATGTCCAGTTCTATTATTGCAAGAAATTTGGACATTATGAACATGAATGCTGAAAGAAATAGTGAGATCAACAAAGAGGAAATGTCCACATCTCCAACGACGAAGGAAAATCCTCTGAAGTCATGTTTCTTTCTTGTCATGTTTCTGAAGACAATCATAGTGAGGACCTTTGGTTGCTCAATAGTGGTTGCAATAAACATATGATAGGAAATAAAAATATGATTTCTTGCATTGATCCTTCTATCAAATATGAAATTACTCTTGGAAATAGTTCTCATGTAAATGCTTAAGTGAAAGGTATTGTATTGATTCTTACTATATAAATTCAATAGAACATATACATGATGTTGATTATGTTCCAAATTTGAAACAAGACCTCATTAGTGTAGGACAATTGATGAAACATGGCTATGATATAGTAATCCAAGGGAAAACTTATTATATTTATGGAAAACCTCCTAAGAATACTTATAAACAAGGTAGAAAAAACAAATAATAGGATGGTTCCCTTTACTCTTAGAAGTACAAATCTGTCAAAGTCATTGGCACACAATGTTACAAATATAAATGAGACATAGTTATGGCATTTTGGGTATGGTCATATTCCACTCAAGAGTCTAAATCTTCCTTAAAAGCATTCTATGGTGATTGCTCTCCCTATTGTGAATGAATAAAATTGTTAATGTGAAATTTTTATTCTTGCAAAGCATAAAAGTGATGACTTTCCCACATCTTCCAGTAGAGCAAAAGAACCCGTAGAGCTTGTCCACATAGATTGTAACAACCATGGGTTGATTTTCCATGTAAGTAAAATAAGACCAAGGTCATGGAAAACATATTCCAAGCTGAATGGAGAGAAAAAAATTATAGTGGGCATTACTTGTTGTTTATTAATGGCTATGGAAATTGGCAAAGGCAAGAGGAAATAAATGGCAATTTGATATAAGATATAAAGGAAAATATGAGAAAATGGAGATGAAGAGACACAAATATGCATGCAAAGGAAACCAGAGAGAAAATGAGTGAAAATGAAGAAAAAAGGGAAAAAGGAAAGGAATAGACTAGACATTAATAATTAAAAGACATCAGAGAAAAAATTCATAGATTTTGGACAACTTTTTTCAGTTCTAGCTTTGATCATTTTTGGAAAGAGAGCTCTAAAGGAAGAGAGAGGAAGCACTTGGACACAAGAAAGAAAGAAAAGGAGAGAAATGAAGCACAAGGAAAAGGTTGGAAAAGAAATTACAACAAGAGGACATTGCAGGTAATAGATTCCAATTGTGATTTCATTATTGAGATTTGGATGGATAGTGCATGCATTCAGTTATTTGGTGGTTTTTTTATTATTGACATGGGATTTGCATAGATTCCCAGTGGTTTCTAGCCTTGCCTTTCCATTTCCTAGAGAGGCAAGGTGTTGTGGGTGTCTTGTCTTGGTTTAAGCTTTAGATTTCCAGTAGACTTTTGATCCTGGTGAGGTGGTCTCCAGAAAACTCCCAAGGGTCAAGGGTGGAGATGGGATTTCTCCTAGAAATTTTGATGGGTGGGTGGAGATATGAAAATTTGTCTAGGTATGTTGAAGAAATTTGGAGGCATCCAAGCTTGTTTGGTGTTAGTGATTTCTAGATCAATTACGTGAAATCATTGTGGTTCAGGGTTGAGTTGGTTTAGCCTTTGGAAGCCATAGTTGGTTTTGCTTTGATATATCCGATGAGATCCCACATTCATGCTTGGAATATGGCACAGGGGTGATTATATGAAAGAGATATTTGATTAAGCCCAATTTATGGTTGGTTGGTATGTGGAAGTCCTCGACCTAGTTGGCATTTGCATATGTTAATATGAGTTATTTCCTTATTGTGATCAATGAGCACATGTCTTGGTTATTATGTTGGTTTTACGACAGGTTCATCATGGGTTCATTCTGGTTATATGCTGGTTATAGGCATGGCTAAATGATATGCTCTTCCTATAGATCTTTCTTATAGTTTTATTAGTTAATGAATGGTTATATGAATTCATTGGCTAACAAGTTCTATTGAAACAAGCTTGAGAGGAAATTGAGCCTTCTTGATGATTCCTTGTTGAAGTAAGGAGACATTGAACTTATATGCATTCATGACTTGTAGTTATTATGTTTACCATGTGTTTGACAAAATGTTCTCATGTGTTTGGAAAATTCTAAGTAAGATCTAGCCTTATTACTTGTCATCACCTTAAAATTGATTCTAGAATGTTCTGGGTTTTTCTAGATAGTGGCATGTAGGCTAGCCCTAAAAATGTGGTGTTGATTTTGCAGTTGCGTGCATGGAACTAGGAAATTTTGGTTGTAAGCACATAGAAGGAGGCATGTAAATGTGGTTGGAGCCTTCCAACTGTACTCAAAGTAGCTTATGCATGTGACTGGGCTATGAGCTCAGTTAAAAATATGTTCCATCTTAGGTACTGAGCACCAGGAATTGTGGTCTAACACCTAGGTGATCTGATGTCCCTGAGATGTTTCAGTAAGTTTCCAGTTAGTAGACCCCACTTCCATAACTGGAAATTAGATGTTAGGTCATGTCATAATAAATCTCAACTCATGTTTACTTGGAGAGCCTGCAAAAGTGGGTAAATGTGGGATGGGGTTGTTACGCGGTGGTATCAGAGCGAGGCTGTAGCACTGAACCTCGGGGTGAATGCAAATTTTTATATATGTATGGAAATTATTTATATGTTTATCATGCATGCATGTTAGATATTTATTTTTATGGTTATGATATACATGTATGAGTTGATATGTTTGAGATGTTGTATCATGTTAATCTAGATTCGCATGTGCATATGCAATATCCTCCCCTGAGATACATTGAGGTATGATTTTGATTATGTTTTATATAGCTAACAATGGCATAATTCTAGACAGAAAAGGCCAAGAGATGAAGAGTATAATAGTTTAGTACAATTCGTATCTCTCTGTACAAGCCTGAAGAGACCTTGGTAGGATGGGAGAGATCAATTCAGTAGTAGGGAGACATACATTCTCTTGGTTTGGTAGACACATTGAGAAGTTTGAAGATAAAAACTGTGAGTTGCAAGACAAACAATGAGAAGTTGATTGAGGCATAGGAAATGCTTTCCAAAACTCAACAAAATAAATTTGAGGTTAATGCAGTGACTCTTTAGACCCTTACAAATCTGTAGAAGCAGGGACAGCTAAGAATTAGTCATGGAAAAGAGGAAAATACAAATGGTGTAGATGTAAGCATGTCTCAAAAGGGGTACAAGATGGATAGGGATGATACAGTGAGAGGTTGTATATACTTGATACAGTTGAAAAGAGGGTTGACACTCATAGATCTTATTCTAGCTCTAGTTCTGAGAGACATCATTTCCATTACCGCCAACATCCTTATAGGAGGAGTGAGAAGGGTGTAATTTCTAGAGGAGTTCAAGAAAGCCAAGCCTCCTAATTTTAATGGAGAAGTGAAGAAATCAGAATATGCAAAAGCATGAATGCTTAGGATGAAGAAGCTATTCAGATTGTATGATTTCTCAGAGAACAAGAAAGACAAGATAGCTACATTCAGTCTCAAAATAAAAATAGATATTTGGTGGGAGGATGTTCAACATATTAGAGGCATCTAGGAAGAGGAGATGATTTGGAATGAGTTTGAAAGACTCTTCAGGAACAAGTACATGTCTGAGAGATATTATGATGGAAAGGCCAAGGAATTCTATGAGCTCAAGATGGGTTCCATGACAAATGAAGAGTACACAACCAAATTTCTAGAGTTGTTGAGGTATTTTCCCTACCTAAAGGGTGAGAAAACAAAGTTCCAAATGTTCATCAGTGGAATTTCATTAGCATTAAAGGATAAAAATAAGTATGATGAGCCTCAGTCATTGCGGGAAGTCATAAAAAATTTGAAGCATTGTTATGAGCAATCTAAGTGCAAGCCTGAGTTCAAGCACGACTAGAAAGGTAATGAGAAGACAAAAAGAAAATGGCCTAAGAAGAGAGGAAGGCCACAGGATGGAGGTGACAAGGAGGATGTGGGACCTCATAAGAAGTTTAATGCAACTAAGATAGGACATGGGTCTCAACCTAAGGAGAAATAGAATAAAGGTGATGACAGGAAACCTTTGAGGTGTTGGATTTGGGGTGGAGATAATTATAGGAGGGATTTTCCATCACATCAGAGTGGCAGAACTCAGATTTACAGTACTCAGGAGGAGCATAAAATTGGGGATGTAAACCATAACATTCTTAGATCTATGCAATAGTGGATAATAGGCAGACAAATCATCATGAATCCATTATCGCGATGGAAGGTAAGCTTCATGATAAAGTTTTTTCTATTTTAATTTATCCTAGATCGAATTATAGTTATATTAGTCTTAACCTAGTGGATTAGTGTCAGTTGAATAAGGAAGTGCATGCAAATTATTGGTTAGTGCAGTTGGCTACAGTGACCAAGAGAAGAGTTCATGACTTGGTGTTATCTTGTTCATTTGAGCTTAATGGCATGCCTAAATAAGCACATCTAAATGTGCTTCCTTTGGGTTCATATAGCATTCTATTGGGCATGGATTGGTTGTTCATTCATTGGACCAAGGTAGATTGTTATGGCAAGGCCATTGAGTTCCTCGATGATGATGGAGAAAAGAGAATCTTGCAAGGAAAGAAGAATACAACATTAGTGATAATGGTTACAACTATGCAAGCCAAGCATAGTCATAGGAAGGGATGTGTATTATTTGTAATGCATGTTTCCAATGATAAAAAGAAATAGGATGAGGATGATGAAGTCCTGAGGAAGTATCCTTCCTTGTAGCAGTTTCGGGATGTGTTTCATATAGAGATTCCAGACTTACCGCCTCATAGGGAGGTGGAATTTTCTATTGAGTTGGTATTAGGAGCAACACCAACATCTAAGGCACCTTACAAGATGAGCACTCTCGAGTTGGTGGAATTGAAGTTGCAGCATAAATAAATGCTTGATAAGAGATACATAAGGCTAACTGTGTCACCTTGGAGTGCACCAGTGTTGTTTGTAAGGAAGAAGGATGACACTCTCAGAATGTGCATTGATTCTAGGTAGTTGAACAAGGTGACTATCAAGAACAGGTAACCATTATGATGGATTGATGATTTTTTGATAAAATGAAGGGAGTTGGAGTAATTTCAAAGATTGATTTGAGATCAAGATATCGTTAGGTGTTCATCAAAAAAGAAGAAATTTACAAGCCTGCATTCCATAAAAGGTATGTGCACTATGACGGTGGTGGTTCCTTTTGGTCTTACCAATGCTCCAACCACCTTCATGTGTTTGATGAACAATGTGTTACACCCTTATTTGGATAAGCTTGTGATAATATTTTTTGATGATATATTGGTATATTCAAAGAATGAATACAAGCATGCAAAGCACTTGGCAGTGGTATTGAGATTGTTGATAGAGCATCAGTTATATGCCAAGCTCAATAAGTGCAATTTCTTTTAGACTCAAATTCATTACTTGGGGTATGTTGTTTCCAAGGAAGGGATAGTAGTGGATTCAAAAAATATTAAGGCTATCATGGAGTGGCTAGCTCTAAGGAATGTGGATGAAATCATATCATTCAAGGTCCTATCATGTTATTATAGGTGGTTCATCAAGAGGAAATGGAATAATTTTGAATGAACAACTGAGTTTCAAGATAGTTTTGAGAACTTGAAGCAATTGCTTACAAATACTTTGTTTTTAAAGATTGCAAATCCTAATAAGAAGTTTGTGGTTTATAAAGACGCTTGCAAGAAAGGACTTCGCGGAGTTCTAATGTAGTAAGGATGGGTGGTTTGCTATGAACCAATGAAGCTAAAAGAGCATGAGAAGATCTATGAGTCTGATGCTCTTGAGTTGGCAATGATCATTCATGCATTAAAGACGTGGAGACATTATCTTCTTGGTGGGAGGTTCATCTTGAAGAGTGATCACAGTGGACTGAGGTACTTGTTTGACCAACCCAATCTAAATGTAAGGAAAGATAGATGGTTGGCTACTCTTAGTGAGTTTGATTTTCAGATTAGGTACATCAAGGGCAATGAGAATCGGGTTGCATATGTTCTCAGTAGGAGAGTGCAGGTAAATCACATTTAATTTATGAGCTCTTATGGGATATATTTATAGGAACATATCTTGCATGCATGGAAACATGATGAGAGGTATCCATTGCTGAAGTAGAGATTGCAGCAATAGGGTGCAGGTGATAGGGATGCGGAGTATCACCTCACAGCAGGTGGCTTGGTTAGGTTCAAGAGCAGGATTTATGTGCCAGCTAGAAGCAAGATGAAGAAGCTTATCTTAAGAGAGTTTCATGTCAAGCCATATACAGGCCACCCGAGATATTAGAAGACTTTAATAGCCATTAAGAATTTTTATTATTAGCTAGACTTGAAGAAAGAGGTGGTTGAGTTTGTTGCAAGGTGCTTGGAATGTCAACGGGTGAAAGATGGATGTGAGCATCCAACTGGTTTATTGCATCTTATTCGTATTCCATAATGGAAATGGAAGGTCATTTCTATGGAATTCATTACAGGTTTTTCAAGGACATCAAGGCAATATGATTCCATCATGGTTGTGGTTGACATGTTGAGCAAGGTAGCTCACTTCATTGTAGTGAAGTCTGTTAATTCATCTAGTGAGGTAGCTCAATTATTCATCAGGTAGATAGTGAGGTTGCATGGCGTTCTCGAGAAGATCATATCAGACAGAGATGTCAGGTTCACATCCAAGTCTTGGAAGGAGTTGTTTTCAGGCTTGGGGAGAAAGTTATCCTTCAGTACAACTTATCATCTATATATGGATTAAAGAAAAAGAGGGTTAACATGATTTTTTGAGGATGTATGTCATGCATCAGAAGAGGAGTGGGAGGAGTATCTTCCAATGGTGCATTTTTCTTATAGTAATGCGTATCAAGAATCCCTGAAGATGAATCCATTTGAGGCTCTCTATGGGTGGAGTTATAATACCCCTATCAACTAGAGTGATCCAATGAACAGGGTGTTGATTGTAACATATATGTTGGCTAAGATGTAGTAGGATATGTAGGTTATTAGAATGAACTTAAAGGAAGCATGGGAAAAGTAGAAGATATATGTGGATTAGCATAGAGAATTCAAGGGGTTTCAAGTTGGAGAACATGTGTACCTGCACATTAAGCCTAAGAGGAGCTCCTGGAGGATTGGGTCATGTGCCAAGCTGACAGCGCAATATTGAGGGCCTTTTGAGATCCTTGAGAGGATTGGATCAATGGCCTACAGACTTGCACTGCCACCAACAGTAAAAGTGCATGATGTTTTCTATGTTTCTTTGGTTAAGAGATATGTGTAGGATACTTATCATGTGATTGACAGGTATGTATTGTAGGTGAAACCATAGGGAGAGTTCCAGTCAGAGCCACAATGCATATTGTAGTGGAAATAACACATGCTACCAAACAGAGAAATAGAGTAGGTTAAGGTGTAGTGGAAGCACTTTGGGCCCGATGAAGCTACATGGAATATGGTTGATCAGATGCGGACATTATATCCTTATTTATTTTCCAGTTGAAGCAAATTAGTTTCGATATATATGTGTGTGTGTGTGTGTGTGTGTGTGTTATAAGGCTCAATAAGCGATATGTTTGTCATGATTGTCATGTTTTTCAACAGTTATCATTGTAAATATTGCAATGAGCTATGTTATAAATATCCATAGACAATATATTTTTGTTGGTCATAAGTGTCTAGAACTTCGAGGACAGTGTTCCCCTAAGGGGGAGGGGTTTGTAACAACCTAGGGTTTATTTTCCATGTAAATAAAATAAGACCAAGGTCATGGGACAAGTATTCCAAGCTGAATGGAGGGACAAACATTATAGTGGGCATCACTTGTGGTTATATTAATGGCTATGGAAATTCACAAAGACATTGAAAAAGAAAATAGGAAATAAATGGAAATTTAATATAAGAAATAAAGGAAAATAGGAGAAGAGGGAGATGAAGAGACACAAATATGCATTTAAGGAAAAATTAGAGAGAAAATGAAGAGAAAAAGGAAAAAGGAAAGGAAGATACTAGACATGAATGATAAAAAGGCATTAGAGAAACAATTCACATCTTTTGGCTTAGCTTTTGTTAGTTCTATCTTTGATCATTTCCTGAAGGAGATCTCTAAGGGAAGAGAGAGGAAGCACTTGGACACAAGCAAAGGAGAGCAAGGGAGCACAAGGAAAATGTTGGAAAAGCAAAGAGAATAAAAGGACATTATAGATAACAGGTTGCATGTGTGATTTCATTACTGAGATTTGAATACATGGTTCATGCATTTGGTTATTTGGTTGCTTTGTTGTCATTGGCATGGGATTTTCCTAGATTGACAGTGGTTTTCATCCTTGCCTTCCCATTTCTTGGATAACCATTGTATTCTGGGTGCCTTATTTTGGTTTAAGATTTAGATGGGTGGTAGACTTTGGATCTTGGTGAGGTGGTCTTAGGAAAATACCCAAGTGTCAAGGGTGGACATGGGATTTCCTATGGAACTCTTGAAAAATGGGTGGAGAAAGGAAAATTCCTCTATTTATGGTGAAGAAAGTTGGAGGCATCCAATCTTTTTTGGTGTTAGTGATTTCTGGACCGATTAGGTGAAATCACTATGGTTGAGGATTGAGATGGTTTGGCCTCTGGAAACCCTAGTTGGATCCTTTTTTTTATTTATCCCATGAGATACCACACTCATGCTTGGAATATGACACAAGGGTGATTGTTTGAAAAAGATATTTGGTTCAAGCCAATCTATGGTTAGGTGGTACATGGAAGTCCCTGACTTGGTTGACATTTGCATATGTTAATCTGAGTTATTTCCTTATTGTGATCAATGAGCACATGTGTTTGTTATTATGTTGGTTTTATGACTAATTTGTCATGGATTTCTTTTGTTTATATGTTGGTTATAGGCAAGGTTAAACGATATTCTCTTATTATACATCTTGCTAATGATTTGATCAGTTAATGAATGGTTATACGAATGCATGGGATAACAAGTGTTATTGCAGCTAGTTTGAGAAGGCATTGAGCATTATTGATGATTCCTTGATGAAGTTAAGGAGACATTGAAAATATATGCATTCATGACCTCTAGTTATTATTTTTACCACGTGTTTGACGAAATGATCTTATGTGTTTGATAATTTATGAGAAAAATCTAGCCTTATTACTTATCATATAGACTTTTCATCTCCTTAAACTTGATTATGGAAGGTTCTAGGTTGTTCTAGGTAGTGGCATGTACGATAGCCCTGAAACTGTGGCACTCATTTCGTGAATTCATGCATGGAATTGGGAAATTTTAGTTGCAATTGCGCGGAGGGAGGTTTGTGCATGCTACTATAGCCTTCCAACCACACTCAAAGTGGCTTATGCATGTGGCTGGGTTGTGAGCTCAAGGTCTGAGCACCAAGGGTTGTGGTCTAACACCTAGGTGATTTGATGTCCTTGAGAGTTTGGATGTTGGCTCATGTCATAGTAACTCTCAACTAATGTTTACCTCAAGAGCTTGTCAAAGTGAGTAAATGTGGGATGGGGTGGTTACATAAATATCTATGTCCCAATGCAAAAACTATTAATTTGTGGAAGTATTTATTTTCTTACCTTTATTTATGACTATAGAAGGAAAATATGGATTTATTTTCTAAAAAATAGGTATAATACTTTCTTAAGGTTCAAAGAGTTCAAAGTAGAAGCAAAAAAGAAAATTGGTGAGCTTTTGAAAGTACTAAGGTCAGAGAGAGGAGGAGAGTACATTTCCAAAGATTCCAAAACAATTTATAGACAACAAGGCATCATTATGTAGAACAAAACAAAATACACTCCACAACATAATGGATTAGCATAAATAAAACCTATCAATCATGAATATGGCAAGATGAATGCTTCACGAAAAGGATTTGTCCAATGAATATTTAGTTGAAGTTATTACTACTACAGTATATGTTCTCAACAAATCTTAGACAATGAGTGTCAAAAATATAGTACCTTAAGAGGCTTGGGATGGAAAGAAGGTGAATGAGTCTCACTTTCAAATATTTGATTGTGTAACATTTGCACATGTTCTAGAGAAGTTGCCAAATAAACTTGATGAAAAAAGTGAAAAATGAATCTTTCTAGGCTACAACGAACAATCAAAATGTTGTGACTCTACAATCCACTCACCAAGAAATTTCTATTAAGTAGAGATGTCAAGTTTCGTGAAGATAAATCTTGGTGTGAGAAAATTGATGAAGCTTTATATCAGTATGTTCATCCACCAAGGCTACCAAGATTGCGGGCATAAGAAGAGCCACAACACTATGAAAATGGTACTTCTTCTAGTAGTGAATCACCATCTTTTGAAGATAACTAGAAAACTAGAACCATCAAGGACATATATGAGCAAGAGCATGTTTTTGAGTAGGAAATATTTTTTCCTTTATTTCCTATCAGCTAACCCACTTCGAAGAGGAAGTAAAAGAGAAACAATAGGTTAATAAAATGAATCATAAAAGCATAGCCATAGAGAATAATGAAATGTGCGAACTGGTTGATTTCCCAAAAGACAAAGCCAACATTGGCGTCAAGTGGGTCTACAAGAGAAAATTGAAAGAAAAAAGAAAATTTGAGAAACATAAGGGAAACTTGGTTGCCAAAGGGTTCTCTCAACAGTTTGGCATTGACTATGGCAAAACATTTTCTCAAGTAGCAAGGTTAGATATAGCCAAAACTATTATGGCCACTCCAACTCAAAATAAATGGCAAGTTTTTCAATTGGATGCCAAATGTGCTTTCTTCAATGGCATATTAGAGGAAGAGGTTTATGTGGATCAGTCACTTGGTTTTCAAGTTCATGACAATAAAATAAGGTGTATAAGTTGAAGAAAGCCTTATATGGCTTGAAATAAGCTCTTCATGTTAGGTACAAGCAAATTAACTCTTACCTCATCAAAAGTGAATTCCTGAGAAGCAATCGTGAGCTAACTCTTTAACCAAAAAATCATAAAGGAAAAATTCTCATTGTTTTCCTTTATGTTAATTCTTTTCTTTATATAGGTAATATGAGGTTGGAAGAATTCAAAGTTACCATGCAAATAGACTTTGAGATTACTGATCTTGGCCTAATGAAGTATTTCATAGGAATTGAAATTGAGTAATCTGTAAATGGAATTTTTGTCTGTCAACAAAGGAATGCCACTTACATAGTGTAAAAGTTTAGAATGATCAACTATAAACCAACTGACATTCCAATTACTCTAGGCACTAAGCTAAGCAAACACGATGAAGGACCATCAATTTATTCTACTTTTTATAAGTCTAATTTGTAGCCTCTTTTATCTCACTCCAACTAGACCTGTAATCATGTTTGTAGCTACTTTTGTTTCGAGATTCATGGAATCACCCAATAATTCTCACTGGAAAGTTGCAAAAAGAATTTTAAGATATATTGTAGGGACACAAAAAATATGGCTTATTCTACAAGAATCGAAAGATTGCTCACTCTCAAGCTACAAATAACGACTATGCAGGAAGCCTAGAAAGCACCTCATGGTTTGATTTTCACTTGGGAACAAGTATGATCTCATGGGCATCTAAGAAACAACCCATTGATTAAATGTCTTCTATAGAGGCAGAGGATGTAGCTGCAACTTCAACAACTTGTGAAGGAGAGTGGTTGAGAAGGCCATTGAATGATTTTTCACATGTTCAAAAGGAGCTAACTCCCATTTTTTTGTGATCACGACTCTGCCTTTGCATTATACAAAAATAATGTGTTTCATAAAAGGGGAAAACATATTGACACAGACTTTCATTTCATTCAATAGCTTCTCAGTAATGGAGATATATTTTTTTATTTTTGTGGATCATGAGATCAACTTGCATATATTTTTACAAAACCATTAAGAAAAACTGTATTTCAATTTCAAAGAGAGCACTTGGGCATTGTGAGTGCCAATAATTGTAACAATTGAGATTAGGATGGGGCCTTGAGGTCATTAATCCCACTGTCCCTAGTTGAATTCAATACAACTAGTTGATTTTAGTTGAGTTCTAGTTGATTCTTACTCCAATTATTTATTGTTGTTGTTCTCTTGTCTCCTATGTAGTTAATTTAGCTATTAATCAATGATGAGAAGAACAATTCGCTCAATTTCTAGTTTTGAGTTCATTCTTTTTCATGTTTTCCACTTGTGCAATCTTTGTCAATCTCCTTGCATTCCTAACTGGATGGTTCATCCAAGTTTATTTCCTTAGAAGCCAGTGTGAATAATTAGTGGTAGACATAAAGTATTGGTTCTAGAGTTTCCTTCTCGATAAGAGAGCCTTATTGGTCAATCAGAAGGAGTAAGAAGAATTGAAGCAAGGTGTGAGAAAGGGGGTTGCAACCAGAGAAGTACCAAATTATTTGAGATTTTAAGATGGGCTAATTTCGCTTGAGATTTTAAGATGGGCTAATTTCGCTTAATAAGAGTAGTGAGGAACTACCTATGGATCCCACAAAGATGATTACCTCCCTTGAACATGATGATGATTACCTCCTTTAAACATGATAAGATATATAATGGACATGTATGAATTTTACTCCTCGGGCTTTCGGCTTTGAAACAAAGCCACCCTCCTTTCTTGCAAATTTCATATGGCTTCTATGATCATCAACTCTCTAGACATTTACAACAGTTAACAAACTACACCTTCTGTTTTATTAATTCTTTTCAGACCCAGTAAAAACTACAACTACTTATTAAATTAAATAATGTAAAGATCATGTGATGCACAAACTTGTTATTCTATTATTAACTTAAACAATAAAAAACCATGTATGTGAGGTCTTATATCTAGTTGTTTCAAAGAATTTCTATAATGTAAAAAAGCAAACAAACATTCTCTATATAATATAGGTTATAATAGTGTAGTGCCTTCTTCTTCTCTTCTTATATCAATAATGTAAAATCCCAAGTAAATTATAACTGGTTTGTTCTTTTTATATTATTGAATTTAATAAAAAAACATTTTTAACATATGCATATGTTGAAATGTGTTCTTGTTAAGGTCCCCATTTCAATTTCACTATTTTTAAGGAGGAGCTTTTTTAACGTATGCATATGCAAAAATGTGTTTTTGTAATAATCACTGCATCTTAGGTACCATTCCAATTTCACTTTTTCCCGTGAATATTCGAAGAATCTATTTCGAGTTGCGGAGAATTAAACACATCTAAGCCTTACTTTGAAATTTGAATAGCATAGCTACATGTATGTAAAATAAAAATGGAATCCTTTAAATTTG
Organism: Pinus taeda; assembly: GCA_000404065.3. Taxonomy (NCBI): domain Eukaryota; kingdom Viridiplantae; phylum Streptophyta; class Pinopsida; order Pinales; family Pinaceae; genus Pinus; species Pinus taeda. The sequence continues at coordinate 56,119 of APFE031554909.1, forward strand.
TAAAAGAAGTTTTCTTTTCTCGTTTCAATCAATAAGAAATGAACACGTGTCTTCTATCTTTAAATAGCTAAATTTATTAGCAAAGAAGTTTAGTTATTTAGTAATAAAATAGATGTTACCGATCCTTGAAAATGTAAACCTTAAATGCTTTGAAAAACACACTTTTTTAATGAGTACGTTAATTGTAGTTAACTTTGCAAAATTCAGAATTTAATTATGTTTTTAGAAATGTGAAACAAGTCCAAATTCCAAGTATTGCTTTCTCCAATTGCTTAACAAAATGTTGGTCGAAGAAGTTCAAGCGTTGTAGTGAAAATTAATATGAATCTTATTGTTTGCTTTGTTGTCACAAAAAAAAATGGTATCCAATATATTTTTATTTAGCTAGAATTACCTTAAGTTAATATTGATGTTGCCTTGGACTAAATTCTTGTTTTTTTATTTGATACTATGTTATTTATATGTAGTTATTTTTGTATAATTTAGTATTTAATATGATTTATTTAGTGTAATAATATAGATTTAAGTTGTTTTAGATTTGTTCAAAGTTTTTTTGGTGGGTGTTTTCTGGTTTAATTTTTTTAAAATTTGGCCAAAATTTATTGAAATTACAAGTTTGATGAGTAACTCTTGCACAATCCAAATGCTTTAGAGATTTTTCAGAATAATGAATCTATATATATAATATAAAATCAAAAACACAAATCAAGATTTGCTCTCATTTTTTTCTATCAAAAAATTTAATAAATTACATAATTATTAAATAATTAAACAAAACTATTTTTACTTAAAATAATTATTCATAATTCAAATATATAATAACTTTCCTCTAATAATGGATGCATATGGAAAACAATATTTTTTTAAAATGACTATTTATAATGATACAATAGTAATAAAAAGTTGCCCCCTATTTTCCCCCCCATTTCCCTCTCATAACGGGTCATATGAAAATCCTCCATAAACGGGTGCATATGAAAAAGTGACTAACTTTTATTGTATTCAAATTCAAATTTTTAACATAAAATATAAAAGAAAATTATATATTTAGCATAAATTTTATTTTTTATTTTTTAATTATGTTGTTATTTATAAAATAAATAAATATAGGAATTTTAATTTTTATATTATTTATTTTTTGACGGATTGATTTTTTTACAAATGTATTTAAATAAGTTAAAAATTAAGATATTATAATTTATAAATAAAATGTTTTTTTAATATTTTTTGTGATCAATTTTAACTAACCAAAATTTAATAGAAATTTTTATAAATTTGAGTTTAAGTTGTTTAATCTATATATTTTGAGTGTCTAAGAGAGTGTTTTTTAGGTAATTTGTACAATCCCAATGTCCAATTTTTTTTAAAGTGTTGAATCATTTATGTATTCAAAAATATATTTTAAACAACAAAAAATCACAATCTTGCTTGAGATTATATCACCCTGTAATAATGAAAACATCATTTTGTTTATAAACTAAACTATAATATAACACTCAACAATAAACTATTCAAAACCCTTAATCCAATAAATATTTGTTCTTTTCCAAAATACTATCTATCTCTCAAACAATAACCAAATAAAACTTACTCTTTAACCAGAAAGCAAAATAAAATTGCAATAAATTATTAAGAACACTTTAAACTTTTATAGTTTTTTTAAGAAACCATTACAACAAAATACATAAAATTATCACAACTGATAATATCACTAACAAAAATTTATATCAAAAATAATAAAAATAATAATCATTCTCCTCAACCACCTTAAAAGGACTTTTTTAATCCTTAGCATTTATAAATGGTATAAAATATCTTTGCAAAATCCCTTTTCCACACATTTACCCTGTTCCTTATAAATTATTCGAAATATTAAAGCAGGCAAGTCAGATATTAATAACTTAATTATATAATTTCACATACATAATAAGCACCACATCCCGCTGGATAGATGGGATATTGTCATTTACTTCGTGTAGTTTGACCGATTAGATATCATCAACTATTTTTCCATATCTTGACTCAGAGGAGGCGCTGTGGCAATCCTTCCCTGGGGTACTGATAGATTCTGCTTTTCCAGATTTCCCACCCATCCTGCGTGTCCAGATCCATATTTACAACATAAGAAACCATAAAACCAAGTCCCATCTACAGTTATCCCATGAACTATGGAAATAAATAGAAGATGACGTACCGAGAGAGGGATCAAAGCCTCTGTTCTTTAGTTCTCTGTATTCCTGGCACAGAGCACAGGACTCGCAACAAAAGTGAACAAGGCAGTCTCCACAAGGCTTCTCTTCCAAATTGAATTTGGAGCGGAGTCTCTTTCTGTAAAAACACGAATAACAGCAGGCGCAGCCCGTAAAATAGAGTAACAAAGCGTACACAGTTCCACTAACACCGCAAGCTGCAATGGAAGAAGATAATATGAACACATGGAGGAGAAGAAAAATAGCACGGCTGCTGTTTTCCAGACACCTGTGGTTAGTGCTAATAAAATCATGAATGGGTAACACATTCGTCCGAAGATTCATCTTCAAAATAATATCAATTTAAATTAATAGCAGAATAAATGAATTACTTACAGGTAGAACCGCTATCAACTATTTCGGCAATCTGCCCGAATGTTATGCAGGGACACCAACATGTGAGACAACCTACAATAATCATCGAGTTAATAACGGGGTATATTATTAAATATATATTTTTTTAATAGAAAAAATTGTGTTGGTAAAAGCTAATTAGTATATTTTGTTAGAAATTAAATCATATATTAAATTTCCCCACCTAACCATTAAACCAGATATTCTAAATATTTACCATTCAATAAATCATACAACAACCCTGCATAATTGATTGTGGGGGAGAAATGAAAGTATACGTACAACTGCCACAATCATCACCGCAGCCACAGAGTCCAGCGGTCCATGCGGAGGGATGTCCCAGCTGCTGCTGCTGTGGAATTTGAGGTATTTGAGGGTAATTATTAGTATTATTGTACGCATCGTAAGCCGGAATACCAACAGCTGCTGCAGGTTGCGGGTACCCATGAATTGGGTGGGAAGGATTCTCATAATTATGAGATCCACCTGCATGCTTAGGCTGTTCATCAACGGAGGGATACATTCTTTCTTTCTTCTTTTCTGAATTGAGTTGAGTTGAGTTGCAAGGAAAAGTTACTCAACGCTAAACTACTCTTCTGCTCCATATCGCTAATGCCTCAGGGTTTTTAAATAATGGCGTTCCGCGTTCGATACGAGTAAGGAGATAAATTATTTGACTGAGGTTCAATTATTGGGTCACTGACGTTGAATTTTCACGCGGAGTAGGGCGCTCAATTTGACTGAAATTAGGGAAGTAAGACTGGGGTCGACTTTTACGGAAAAAATTGTCCGTCACTTCCTGGTTCGTTCATTAAATATGGATTTAAAAAAAAAATCCTTTCAATTCAAACTTCTTTTTAAGATAATGAAAAAAGTTACCTTGCACGTCAACCTTATTCTTATTCTTTGTTAAGATAATCTAAATGTCGTCTCTTTTTTTCCTTCAAATAATTGAAACTGGCATGGCATTAGACTTGCAACGACTAAACGGTGACAAAATGAGCGTTAAAGTCCAACCATTTAGATTATTTTACGAATTCTTTTAAGATTTTTATGGTTTAAACAATGTTTTCAAACCTACAAATAAATTTAACATTTTTAAATTCATGAAATATTTAAATTTATAAATTTCATAATTCAGATTTATTATTCCAAAATTCGCACAAAATTTACTAAAATATATAATTAGAAAACAATAATAATAACAATAATTAAATTACCTAAATCTAAATATTTTTAATAAAACAATTAACATAAAATAAAAATTAAAAAAAAAAAAAAATAATAAAAAAAATAAAAAAATAAAATTAAAATGACAAAAATTTCACAATGGTGTATATTTGAAATTTCTACTTACATTAAAAGAAGCCTCATTGAGTGGCTCTAAGGAAACCAGGTAGCCAATGTACTACAAATATAATAACTGTTACTTGAACATTACATAATTTAACATGTGGCATATACTATCCCGTATTAATGGGTTAATGGTGCAGGATATATCAGTTGATTTTATTAATGGGTCGATAGCCCATGGCATATTGGTTGGCCCCGAGCCCTGACTATCATCATAACAAGATCACCTAATTACCTGAGAAGGGTAAGTCCTATAATAAGGTATCGAAATTTAGTCTCCCTTTTCCTCTTTGATTTTTAGTTATTGATTTTAATTTTGTAAAATTATTTTGTAGTTACATTCATACCATATAAATAATTATCTTCATATAACTATAATTATCATTGATCATCATACTTTGAATGATAATTTAAAGTAGTTTTTATATATAATTTATAATAAAAATATTGTATAAATACTAATATATCAACTTTCACCCTCAACTATATAATTAATTATAATACACTCTTCCATACTATTTATTAAATAAAAATACCATATTAAAAAAGTGATAGTAAACATATTATTGACTTCTTACCTTATTTTGTACAATACAATAAAGAAATAAAACCGAAACAATTTCACATGGTGTACTTCTTATGGATTTCAATTACGTGTACTCTATGTGAACCTACCACGATGTTTATGTTTGGTAGATTGTCCCATCCCTTCAGTAAATGAAAAAGAAATTAATGGCAATGCCAACCGACCAAACGTGCTGCTTCTCGGAATTACTATCAATATAAAATGGAATACTATCAATATAAAATGGAAATGAGGTTTTCCTAGGAAACGCTCGCCTAGTTTTCCATTCCACGATGGAGTGGGTGGGTTGACATTCCTATCAATTCACTCGTACAGCGTTACCCCTACGCCCACGGTACCGTGCTAATCTTCCACAATTGAGTGGATGGGTGGATATGCCGATTTTGTCCTTTGTTTATGGAAAATTTCCCATTTATTTAATCTTTCTTTAGAGTCAATTCAATACACTCCTTTCCCTGTAATCACCTTACAATTCCCCTCACTTTAATTCCACGATGGAAAGAAAAGGAAAGTATGGAGAAATTGTAGAATGACATTCCTATCAATTCACTCGTGCAGCGTTACCCCTACGCCCACGGCGGGCGGTAGTCTTTAAACAGAATGAACAGAAGTTTATACTTTTTAAGTAAGACGTTTAATGCTTAATATTTAGTGTTGAATCTTATCGTGTCATTTGTTTATTATTTATTAAGATGATGTAATTACATTAAACTAAATAGATTTAATACTAAATAAATATATATGAAAAATTATAATAATTAATATTTTTAATTAAAATATATATAAAATAAAATACATAAAGTAATATGTTTTTTAATTTATGTAGTAAGTGTAGTAATTCCCATCAGTTTCCACAAAATGGAATACTATCAATATAAAATGGAAATGAGGTTTTCCTTAGGTTTAAGTTGATTTAGGTTGGAGTCACTTTCAATTCAAAATTGATTCGTTTAATTATGAGTATTGTTATCAGGATTGTGTAAGAATTTGTACAACTTTTTTATAAAATAGTCTCTATACTTTACGATTCCGGTCGGTTTCCACGAAAAAGCTAACTCTATGACCTTGTAATACTTTTCGTACAGAATGAAAGTGACGTTTTTTTTTAAGGTTCAAGTTAATTTAGGTTGAGTCTTTAAAATTAGGTTTCTTTTTTAGGTCCAAGTAAACATGGGTTGTAGTCACTAATGGAAATTCAAAATCGATTCGTTTAATTATGAGTGTAATTATAATTTATTTTATAAAATGGTTTTTATTTTTGATAATTGATTTCTATTTCAATATTTATTTTAAAATTTATATTTAAAATTTTATATTTATTTATACAATTATTTATAATAATTAAATAAAAATTGATATAAAAAAATTAGTAATAATTACCATAATAAATATTAAATTGAGATAAATTTAAATAAAAGAGGGATATATTAATCACAAGCTTAGTTTAATGTAAAATTATTCATTACTATCTATTATTGAGATAAATTTAAATAAAACAGGGATATATTAATCACAAGCTTAGTTTAATGTAAAATTATTCATTACTATCTAAAAGTCACACTCAAAGGTGTGAAGGTGTTTTGCATGTTAAACAATATAAGAGTTATTCTCAAAAGCGTGAATGCGTTTTGCATGCTAAAGAATATAAAGAATATAAGAGTTAGTCACATTTTTGTGTGAGATAAAAAAATGGGGCCTAGGTCCTTGTCTATTGAGACTTTTCATTGAATCGGATAGAGTAGGTTGATTTATCAATTGAGATTTTTTTTTCTTTTTTATTTTTTGGTATTTATAACTTTTAAGTGCTAAGCCCTTTTTATAGACACAAGTAAATAGAAGAGATTCAAAACTTAAACCTTCTCATATAGAAGATCTTATTTTCATCACCATAACCAATTGACTTACTGGTAGAGTTTATCAATCTAGATTTTTAATTAATTTGGATGATTTAAATTGATTTAAAATTACGTGAAATTTATAAAAATGTTTTTCACCATGTATGAAATTAAAATTTGATTATTTTAACATTTTAATTGTGCATTAATTTTATTATATAATTTTTTTAATCACATTTTGATGTTTTTGAAAAAAAACTCATTAAAATTAATATTAGTTCACATTAAAAAAATTAAAAATATAGGTTTCACATTAAAAAAATTAAAATATTATAATAATTAAGTTATTATTAAAAGTTAAATTTTTTATGGATAAATATCAAGAAACAATGCAATTTCAAAGCCAAAATTGAACTTTTCAAACTATATTGTTTACCAGCTATCTAGTTCTTGTGAACACTCATACAAGACCTAAATTTATAATAGAAACAAGTTCCATATAAGACATACAAGCTCAAAGTTATAATAGAAACAAGTTCCATATAAGACATACAAGCTCAAAGTTGAGTGAAGATAAAATTTGGCTGCTTCTTTGATGTTGGCGTGACAAGTAGGGGTCGCTTCAATACGGGTAAGGTTTTTCTATGTCAACCCAGTGTAATTGAATTTGTTTAAGCAAAATTATAATTTTAGGTGTGAATTTTTAGAGTTTTTAGTTGATTTCTAATTGAAATTGGATAGAAAAATTTGTAGTGAAACATGGATTTGTGTTGTTTACACTGGTTGATTAATTATATATATAGATTTAATAATCTGAAAAACTATTAAAGCATTTCGATTGTGCAAAGTTCACCCATCAAACTTTTAAATTTAATAAATCTCTATCCAAATTTTTCAAAAAATTACACCTAAAAACAAATCAATCCCAATACAGCATTCTATAAAAAAAACTTTTCAAAAAAGGTTTCAAAGTTTCCCATATAAATCATTTGTGTGAAATATTGATTCCGTTTTTCGTGCGAGTGCCAAATATTGAACAACCATGTGGAAAGCTCCTCCATAACTTTGTATCCACGTCTGTATCTTGTTGCTACACTCCTAATGGACTTTAGTCATGTCAGAGATGAGCAAAAGATTCAGCACAAAACTAATATCGCGTGCCACCTAGAAAGCCTCACTCCCAACCACCCCCAACGACCTCTTACATGCTATCGTGTCATGCCAATTGTAGGAAGGAATAAAGGTGAAGGATCGAGAGACCAGTCTACTAACGGGATGAGTAGCTGTAGCTATGAAAATACTTTGAAATTTCTGACGCCAACCTAAAAGCCTCTCTCTTCTTTACCCAGGCAAAGGGTTCGTGTGTTAACCAACCAAGATAATGGAAAGAAGAATAGAAATTGGCAATTAGGATGTGTTCAAAGAAAGGTTCATTGCCAAGAAAATCCTTCACATGACGGTCAAAATATCGGGAGTAGAGCAGCGTGAATGAAAATAGCAAAGTTTGGAGAACGACATGTGATCCAAAACAGTTGAATGAGATTGACACCTTCCAATAAAATAGGGTGGGTAATAAAAATAATATAGGATGGATAGTAAAAATAGGAGTGATTCAAAACAGTGGACTGAGATTGACACCTTCCAATAAAATAGGGTGGGTAATAAAAATAAATTAGGGTGGGTGAAAGTTAATCATGATATTTTATGAGGTTTTAGTAATAATGTAAATATCAAAACAATATACTTTTATAATGAATTTGATTAAGGTTTAACAACATGAAATTTGAAAATTTAAATTTTAAATTTCAAAAAATATAGTTTTTATCATAGTAATGATATAATTTTAATGTCATAGTATTTTTATTAATTCATATGTTGAGTAACTAAGTGATATAATTTTTTACCATTTTTTAAGAATGGTATAATGTTGGTGTGTAAAGTTGTTTTTAAATTTTATATGGTATTTTATATATATTTTTAAATTATGGTAGTCATTATATTTTTGAAATTATAAAGTTTTACATTAGTGTGGGTCTAACATAATTAAATAATTTTATATTTTTAGTTTCCACTTAAAAACTAAGCAAATTGGTCTAGTGTCAAAAATACATTGACTTTGCATCATTTTTGGTAGTGTTATTGCAATTTTAACCAAAATTTTGAGAAAATAATTAATATTTTTGTTTTCCCCAAGTTTAAAAATATTTTTCTACTTTTCTAGAATTCTTATTTCTAATTTTAAATTGTTCTACCTTTCTAGAATTCTTATTTCTAATTTTAAATTTTCTATTTTTTAAAAATTCTTATTTCTAATTTTAAATTGACCAACTATCCATTCTGGGACATAATTCCCCTAGTAAAAAATATTTTATTTTCAATATTTATCAATGAGTGATAATTCATTTTAAAATAAAATAAAAAAATTATTTTTATGAGTAGTCATTTCATCTGTGAGTACTTTGACATTGACACTCACGCTACGTCTCCAATCATACTAGGATTAACACTGTTTGTTATACATAAACAAAAACAGAAAAAGAAATTAAACAAATCTACAATTAATATTATTATGTTTAATTATATAAAATTTTCTCGTGCAGAGATTTGTTTTTTGTGAAGCTTTTATTACATAAAGAAAGCTTTCTTTACACTGAAAATTCCTCACAAAACTCATGGAGTCTGGGCATACGTAGATTTTTTTTTGTTTAGAGGTCGTTAGAGGGTAAGCCACTTCACAACATCAGCGATACGGGTCACTACTTGTATTTGCAGGTCCTTGCATCAATTTGCATTCGATACAATTTGCAAAGTTGCCTTCGGTATGGATCCTGTGTGGTTGGGTGCACATTTTGATGAGTTGGAGCTGGCAGGAACAGTCGACGTGGCAGCAAAACTTAGTGTTGGAAGGTCGTCAGCACCAATTTGGACTACTTTTTCATATTTACGTGGTTAAATGAATATTTAAAATTCATTATAATTAAATGCCTGAATTTTATCATTCCAGCAACACTCAAGAGAAAATGTATAGAGCTTTATCATTCCAGCAACACTCAAGAGAAAATGTATAGAGCTTTGGAATGACATTATACACTCGCTCTGGTCAGAAAAGGTGCACAGAAAAGCGTAGGGTTGACATAGGAAGTAGGAAGTAGTCTAGTTTGGGGCTCCCCTAGTATATCAAGAATTAATAAGGATTAAACATAATGTTAACCGAAGTTTCAATTTTTGAAATAGTGCCTAATTGAAGAAAATAAAAATATTAGTCTAAAAATATGGTCAAGAGATGGACCATGGTTCTTTCATAATTTAGAAGGGGAAAAAATTTCATCCTATAAAAATATGAGAAATTTTAAGTAATTTAGTTAATTATGATTATTATGATTATTATTATCTATTTTTGAGGTCACGACCAACCGAGACACCAAATTCAAATTTCAAATTGGTGTATGAGACCCCCTCGTCTGTGGGACAAGGGACCCACCTCCATTCAACTTTTGAACCTATAACCTCTTAGGAGGAAACACATGCTCTTAACCATTAGGCCCAATAATAGGTATTGTTTTTTTGACCCTATTTCTACTTTTCATATTTTAAATGAATATATACAAATATATATTGGGTTAATAAATATTTAGAAGTGTTTTCCGAATATTGTCCCAAGTTAAGATTTTCTTGTGATGAACTAACCACATGAATAGCTTGATCTTTGTCCACCCTTGATGGCTCCAAAGTTGTTGCCAGGATTTGGCCGAAAAGCAGGAATCAAGGTTCAGGATTATCGTTTTTGCTTCCCTAAGATTAAAGGTACCTTCTTTATTGAGGCCCCATCTTAATTGATCCTGTACCTCTATTACCAAGATTTTCCTTTGTTTTAATATACCCATAAGTGCCTCTATCTTTATTTTTATGGGACTCATCTCTGCAGTCTATGGTTCTCCAATTTCTCCACTTTCCAGTGTCATGAGGAAGATTCCAGAAATATTTAACTTTGATTAATCCTTGGGAGTCTGTTTCTTGCTTGAAGCTCATAAAGTCCTCTTTTAACAGCATTGGTTCTTGTTGCCATTTATCTTCCCAGAAGAGAGCTAGATCTCCTTCTCTAATTTCCCAGAAACTGTTGTTTTGAACTAGGCTTTTGTTTTCCCAAGCTTTATTCTAGATATAAGAGCCTTTTATGTTTCCCGACATTCTTATAAGATCTTTTTTTTGCCAGGAGCTTGCATATTTTTCTTTCCAGGTCTTGGCCCATTGAGCTTCTAGTTCTTTAACCCATCTCCACCAGAGCTTGGCTCCCAAAACTTTACTTAGAATCTCCTGATCATCGAAGCCTAGGCTCCCGTGACTCTTGGGTTTGCAGATTTTTTCCCAAGAAACCAAAGCCCATTTCTTCCTTGTTTCCTCTTTTCCCCAAAGGAAATCTCTCTGGATATTCCTGAATTGTTGTAACACACCTTTGGGGGCTGGGAGGGTTGATAAAAAGAACACAGGGATAGATTGCAAAATGACCTTGACCATAATCAACCTGTCAGCAGGGTTGAACAATCTGATAATCCATTTTTTGACTTTGTCTTGCATCTTGTTGAGCACCGGTTCCCAAATACTCTTGTGCAATGGTCTGGCTGTGAGGGGAATTCCCAAATACTTTGAAGGTAGGGAATCACTTTGAAAGCCCAGAATTCTGGAGATATTTCTCTGAATGGCAATTTTAGTATTAAAGAAAAATATTTTAGATTTGGAGAGATTTACTTCCATACCTGACGCTAAGGCAAAGTCAATTAGGATTTTTTTGTAAGCCAAGGCTTCTTTGACTGTGGGAATCCCTTATAGCATAGTGTCATCCAAAAATTGTTGGTGAGTCATTGCCTGACCATTCTCCGTTAACTGAAGGCCCTTAATTATTCCCACAACTTTGGCCTGTTTAATGGACCTACCCAGTCCTTCCATCATGATGATGAAGAGAAAGGGAGAGAGAGGATCTCCCTGCCTTAGGCCTCTAGAAAGAGTGAAGATCTCTAAGGGCGAACCATTCACTAAAATTGAAAAGCTGGAAGAAGTAACCAGAGCCATAACCCATTTGATCCAGTTATGATCGAACCCAAAAGCAGAAAGGACCTTCTTGACATAGATCCAGTTCACCTTGTCATACGCTTTGATAATATCTAATTGCATTATCATACCAGCTTGCCTCTTGCTGGTTAGCACGTGAACTACTTCATGAGCTTGAATAATGTTGTTTAGGATTTGTCTGCCTTCCACATAACCAGATTGTTCCCCTAAAATTAAAGAAGGAACTAAAGGTTTGAGTCTAGTAGCCAGAACCTTGGATATAATTTTGTAAACCACATTGCATAAAGCAACGGGTCTAAACTTATCAGCAGTCAGGGCTGAATCCTGTTTGGGAATCATGGAGATTAAGGAGGTGTTGAGGGCTTTCAGAATAGTCCTGTTTCTTTTGGAGTCCTCCACCACATTCAGAATATCCTGTTTGACAATATTCCAGCATGCCTTAAAAAAGTCTACATTGAAACCATCTGGTCCTGGAGCTTTGCTATTATGCATGTCTTTAATAACGTCACTGACTTCATCTTCAGTTACTGGTTTATTCAGGTTAAAATTGTCCTCTTTAGACACCAACTTAGGGATACTTTTGGTAATTTCCTTGATGCATCGCTCTCTGTTTAGATTGTTTTCTTCAGTGATGCCTCTGAAATGATGCACCAACACTGTTTCGATACCCTTATGAGAGGTCTGAAGCTCCCCATTTTCATTCAATATCGAAGAGATTCTATTGTGAGCTCTATTGGCAATGGTGGATCTATGGAAAAATTTGGTATTACGTTCACCTTCTTTGAGCCATTGAACTCGAGACTTTTGTCTCCAAAAGATTTCCTCTTGTTTACATAATTTCTCCCATTCATGATGGTATTTATTAGCCTACTCACTTTTGACTTTATCAAAACCATTAGTGATTAGTGCTTGATTGAGTTCTTGAAGTTTGATTTCCACTGATTTTTTATCAACAAAAATGTTGCCAAACTCCTTCTTGTTCCATTCTTTGATCTTGAGTTTAATGTGCTTGAGTCTTTTATGAAGGAGGAAAATTTTAGTGCCCTGGATCTGCAAATCTTCGGACCACCATTTGTCAATATTGCTGATGAAATTTGGGTGGGTGAGCCATATATTCTCGAATCTGAAGGGTCTATTCCTAGGAGAATTGATCCCCTTGATTTCTAATTGAATCGACCAGTGATCAGAGCCACCAAAGGGGAGAACACTAGCTGTAATTTCTCTGTTTGTGAGCATAAGCTCCTCTGATAACAAAAATCTGTCTAACTTGGAGGCTACTTGTGTCTCCCCTCTTCTTTTATTGTTCCATGTGAAACGACCATTGTGCATTTCAGAGTCCACTAGTTTCATATCATCTGTGAAGGTTTGGAATGCTATGGAATCTTTATTTAGCAGTCTAGTACCGCCTTTTTTTTTTCTGAAAGAGATTTAATCATGTTAAAATCTCCTCCCATGACCCAAGGAATTTCTTCATGTCTGCTTCTAAGATCAACCAGGGATTCAATAAACCTGAGTTTCTCATCTATTCTTTGAGGCCCATAAAGATTGGTGACCAGGAAGGTATTCGACACCCCTACTGACTAAAAAATTATTGATAAGTAACTTCTAGATGCCTCCGCATCTATTATGCTAACTTTTTGTGGGTCCCATAGAGTTAGGATGCCCCTCGCTGTGTTCTCTGCTTTGATTTCTAGAAACTCAAATCTGTTAACCCATTTACTGTGGATCTGTTTTAATTTCTGAATAGAGCATTTTGTTTCCTGAATGAAGATTATGTCCGACATTGCTAGTTTCATTCTGTTACTTAGCATTCTTTGTTTTCTTTTACTACCTAGACCTCTGATGTTCCAAGATATAAACTTCATAATTAAAGATTTGTAAAGGAGTAAATGGTTAGGTCTTTCATCTTACCCGAATCTATCATTAGCTTTCCACACTCCATTAGGAGCTCGTTTTGCTTTTTTCTGCCCCTCTTCATTCCTGGATTTCTAGTCGCTAATCCTGGAGTTGATTTCATAGTTTTCACACCTCTGTGCTCTTGCTTGTGAATGTTTTTACCTTTATCCAACCCTCTTTCCTGAGCTTTCCATAAAAACAACTGATGTATTCTGTTGCATTCTTCTTGAACCAGAGAGTCTATTCCTCCCTTGGTTCCCTGCATCAAGAATCCTTCTAGATCCAGGTTCTCCTTATCAAGTATTTCCGGTTGTTCATGATCTTCCAGATCTATTTCACTTTGAGTCATTTCCTAGTCCATCTCCATTTCTGTTTCACTCATCATCGTCTCTTTTTGATAACCAGTGTCTTGAGAATGTTTGTTGTCTTCTTCCTTCTCTTTTTCATTAGGACCTTCCTCCTGAGATTCGTTTTCTCTCGTGATTTATTCATTCTCTTCCAGCACTTGAAACTTGTTTTGACTTACCTTCTGCGCCTCGTTGTGTTGTTGCTTTGGCCCCTTTTTTCCCACTTTCCCTTTACTTGCCACTTTCTGAAAGCTTACAGTCTCCTTCATTGTATTAGGTTTCCCTTTATTCTCTGCTTTACCAAGAGGGCAGTCTCTAAACAAATGTCCATGCTCATGGCATCTACGACATCTGAATGAGATATGCTCATAGTCCACAGCCTGCACCCATTCTTCATCAAAAACTTCCAAGATTACTTCCTTCGGAAGAGCTCCTGATAGATCCATTTCCACACATATCCTTGCAAAGGAGGTATATTTTTCCCTTCTTGTGGCTTCATAAGTTTTGATAAAACGTCCTAATTTATTGCCAATGGCAGCTAGCGATTCTGTTTGCCAATAATCCAAAGGTAGATAATAGAGCCTTACCCAAACGAGGACTGAAGTGAAGGTTTCTCGCTCTGGGACAAAGTTCATTTTCCAATGCCTCATATAGAGACCGACTGCTGCATAAAAGTAGGGTCCTCCTTCGAATATTCTGTCTTTGTCTTCGATGTTTGAGAACACCACTGTGAAGAATCCCTTTGACCCAAGATATAGGTCAATGCTTCCTTTGGGTTTCCAGTGATACTTGATCCACATCTGTAAAGCTTTTTCAGTGGGTCAGAGTCCCATGAATTTACAGATAATGGCGTAGGTCCCCATGTGTTCCTTGTGCGCCTACAGAGAAGGATCATTTAATATTATTCTAGGAGTGATTTCTGCTTTTGGTTTGCAGGGTCCCTTTTGTTTCTTGTCTCTTGTACCCTGACTTTTGTCTTCTTCCTCCTTGTCCTTTGTGCTACTGTTTTCCATGGTCTTGTTCCCGTCAGTTTCCTTTTCCTTATCTCTGTCCCTGCCATCCGCAAAACTTTTGCTCCTGATGATTGGTGTCTTGCCTCTGCCAGCTGCCGCGTTTTTGTAGGAGGGAGTCGAGCTCCCTCCTCTTGCGCCCTCCATTAGAAACGATTATCTACACCTTTCTGAAACCCTGGCTAATCGCTTCGGCTCCGACCTTCAATCACATGCATTTGTGTTCGGTATTTTTTCTATTGTCAACTACCTAAAGCCTCCTTACCTTGATATTATTACCATCAAATGAAAAAAAAAACCAAAAACTCCAAATTAAAAATAAATAATTCATATTTAAAATAAAATAAAATAAAAATAATTGATATTATTACCTAGATCTGAGACTTTGATCATTAGTAATTAATTCTTTCGATGAATCACGTTAACCTATGGATGTGATAATTCGAGACATTTTATCTATGATATTATTACCATGAAATGAAACAAAACAACAAAAAAACAAGTTTAGGTGGGTGAAGAAGTATTGTTATTTAAAATAAATCCATAAATAGTAAAGATAAAAATAGATGTAAGCAATCTATATAATATATATTTTAAAAATTAAAAATAAATAAAATTTAATTTCCATCAAATTATTTAATTATTTTCTAATAAATAATTGTTGATATATAAAGAAATCATTATTATGATCATATTCATCCAAATTCCAATACCTCAATGATACCTTTAACTCCTAATAAAATATTTCAACTATTAATAATACTTAATTATTTAATATACTAAGTCACATACGTTTCCATACTAGAATTATCAATAATAATATACGTTTCCATACTACAACTATGAATAAGGTGAGATGTTTGGACTTCATACTTTTAGCTTTCTACATTTTCTTCAAAGCCTTTAGGGACGAAATAAGGTGAGAGGTTTGGACTTCAAACTTTTAGTTTTCCACATTTAATATAGTAAGTCACATACGTTTCCATACTAGAATTATCAATAATAATATACGTTTCCATACTACAACTATCAATAAGGTGAGATGTTTGGACTTCATACTTTTAGCTTTCTACATTTTCTTCAAAGCCTTTAGGGACGAAATAAGGTGAGAGGTTTGGACTTCAAACTTTTAGTTTTCCACATTTGCTTGAAAGCCTCTAGCGACGAAATAAGGTGACAGGTTTGGACTTCAAACTCTTAGCTTTCCACATTTTCTTCGAAGCCTCTCATGACGCCTAGTTTAATTGGTGTTAGCTACACGTATAGCTAGAGTGATAACGAGTACACTAGAAATTTTACCACGAGGTGCAAAGGAACGAAGAAATGAGGAATAGAGAATGTGGAAGGCAATAAGCAAGTAATACCCAAATGGTTTTTCATAACCTTCTAACACTTCTCTCTCCAATACTAGACCATTGAAAAGGATTCCACAATGAGTTTTGAGTCTAACAAACGCCGCACCCACAAGAAGGGCTGAAGAGCTGCCTACTTACCTTGAGGCCCAGTACCAGCTCTATCACCTGCATTTGAGAAATATACGACTTTCATACGAACAAGACGTAGATGATGTATCGTGGCATTTTCCGGCAAACCACTCCACAATCTTGGTGTCCCAAGTCCTTTGTATTTCGTTATTCCTGGAGAGATCAATTTTCAGCCCGATTTCCCATAAGGGCTTCCCTCCAACACCAAATCTCTCCATGTGTCAGATGTATTTTGGCTCCAAATACGCAAAAGTGTTAACGAGAATCTCGTCCCCCAATCCCCTCATGAATTCAATGCGTTGCTCAACATGGGTTCGCACAAAGTATTTCTACCCACATAGAGTAGGATAACGTAAATAAGCAGAGCTGCATTGCACTATTCGATTGACAAAGACAAAATTTTAAGTTCACTTTTCTCTGTCTGGTTGACATCTTAAAAGATAAATGATCCCTCTAAGAATAAATGTGATAAATATAAAATGTATCCTAGCAATTTGACTGTTCCTGGACACTTAAACTGACAGTCAATTGCACTATCCTACAAACCAGGCAAGTTTCTTTTTAGCATAAACTAGAGGGAAAGGTTTAATATCTTCAGATTTAGTAGGTTGCGTTGACAATTTCCTTTAGGTTTCGACTGACCATATTATTTTCCAGAAACTACACACTAGATGAAAACTGAGAAAATAGCGAATATGTATCATGGCATAACTCATGCAACACTTTTGAGCGGAGAGGTGGCATTAAAAGGGGAATTAGTTGGAGCGACAAGACCAAGATGATGCATGACTCTTATCTGGGCCATATTTTCCCAGAACCATCTGTCATAACATCCTATTCATTGGAAGTGACTTTCTCTTTCCCTTGATTACGTATTCACTTGAGCTCTTCTCGCTTTGTTTTCTTATGAGTACAATTTTTTTATTTTAAACCCCTCACCACTAGGCTTATTATGTTGAGATTAATTTTTTGGATTAGGTTTTCCAATTAGCTCCACGAAATATTTCATAATCTTACTCTAAAGCAACATCTCCTCTTCCAAGGCCTTCTCAAAAGAAGAATGATTGGAATCCTTAAAAATTTCCTCAGGTTGTGCAGATGGATCTTCCCAAGCATAAATGTAGCTCTATTAAAAGCGAGCTAGAACCCCACCCTTAATTTTGTCGTTAAAAATGAAGTTTCAACTTATAGTTCTCTCGTCCACAATTTGTATAGGCCACTACGGAGACAAATCCATTTTGGCCCACAGGAGTCTCCCTCAAGCCAAGCATTTTTTTCTTTTGGAACTTGCATGATCCTACATTAATACTTTAATTCCTCTCCACATCGCTTTCTTTCATGAATGTCTAGTTCTCCATTTATTGTAGCAGCCCTTTATCAAACTGTCTCAATGCTCAGAAAACGACCCATAGTTTCAATAAAAAAACATCAAAGAAAAAATAGAAAAAAAAAGAAAATTAAGGGTAGTTGAAGAAAGACCTTGACAAAGTGACGAACCAATCAAGTTGAGAAGAGGTGGATCTACTACTCAATTTGATCTAGAACCTAAGGTTTATGTAAAGGCACCATGGAAACCACCCATAAATTGTGGCAGAACATGAATAGTAGATGCATAGTAATGCATAGGTAGAGGGGAGGGCATCAATAGAGCCTACAAGAGGCGACATTTTGAAGAGTGATATGGATTTGTCAAGAATGGTGGCATTTAGACGTTGAATGACTAGATATGCAGAGGGCATGATGAAGAAGAGTGTTCATGTAGGCAATGAATGTGGAATGTGGAAAGTAGTGGCTTGGTTCTACGCTACTATGTAGAGGCCACCACTACTGGTCATGCAAAAAAAGATGCAATGATCATCCAAGAAAGTCAGGAGCCCTAAAACTTCCATATGTTGACACGTGATGGCGAAATCGTTGGGGGGCAAAGAGCATGCCGTTCCACCATGAGAGTGTGCCAACCGTGTTCTGATTGGTTTCCAACATCTCTAGCGTTCTGGCAAATAGGCAATAGTCTGCGGAGCAAAGGATCTTGGCTATGACAATTGAATTCTGCGGGAACAGGGAGCAGTGTTCAATATCGAAGACATAATTTGGTGGTTGTGGTTTTGCAATTTGCGGCTATGGTGTAACTATGGTGTGGCGAACTTGTTGTCAAATTGAGCTATAGAATGTGTGGCCTATAAAGCAAAGGGCTGGTGGAGCCTAAAAAAATAGTGAATTGTTGTTTGAGTAGCGTTAGAAAATGGAGTGTGGAATAACACAGGAGCATGTAAAGCAGAGATGACCTCCTACAGAGCATAAGCATCAAGCTTGTGTGAGGAGCGGTGATGTTAGCCAACGTGTAAGTTTCCTACTCGATGAAGGAGGACGAAAATGAGTGATTTTAATTGTATGCAATGAACAATGTTTGGACATACAAAGCTTGTAGAGAAAACACCTTTAGCGTAATTATTAATGTGTTTTTTATCATATTTACTGACTATTTTATAATAATTGAAATTATATTTATTATTGATTGCTTATTATAATAATAATTAGTATTATTCTGATTAATTATTAAAAAAATTCTTAGGGTTTTGATTTTTACACTTTGGCGATGGAATCAAAGTACATTATTAATCATATCAATAAATTCCAAAATTATCAAGTTAAAACCTCATTAGATTTTACTATTAAATGATTAAAGAATCAATTACTACTAAATTATTTTGAGGTTTTGGTTTTGAATCTTCTCATAGAGACATGACCAAGTTCAAAATAAAAATTTCGGTACTTTGTGAGATAATGTTAAGTGAAACAAGAGCAACTCCCATTGAAGCAATTGCTATGGTGCGGCTCATAAGATATCTAAAAAGAATTGAGCAAATGGGAGTAGGTAGATGGCCTAATGATATCTTCAATGAAGGCACACATGAAAGGAAGAAAACATGGATGAGACAAAATCACACATGGATGCATAAATGGAATATCTAGCTCAATGCGTGTCCCACAAATAGCAAAGAGCTAAAGAATTTTGTTATGGAGAGTTTTCGTAAATGGGTATGGGGAAAAGAGTTGGGTAGAAAGAAGAAGTACTACATCCAATAATTCAACGCTACATATGAACTACAACAAAAAGAGTTCATTGGAGCTAGCATTTCATTGACGACAAAGGTTCTTATTACTCAGTAAGAACCAACTTGCATCAACTTCAGTGTGAAATAGGATCGTGGAAAAGGCCTAAAGAAGCTTGGGAAGAATGAGGGCGTAAATTTTGCATATATGGGGCAATGGAATCATAAAAAAAATTCATTTTGGAATGTGATACTTTCAAAGACATCATAGAAAGTTATGTGAATATGTTAGCATCAATTTCTTGGCATTATCTTTTCAGTGAGGGGATTGTTGGAAGGTTGGGCCATCTCATCATCAATTTGAATAAGAAAAGAATAGTATTACAAAAGGCATAAAGCATAGAACTGATGGTATCATAGACTATTTTTAGTCTCGTGGACATTAAAATATCAGTTCATGATCGCGTTTTGGCATTTCATCTTTGTGTTGAAAATATAGGTATGAGAAAAGGATGAGGTGATGAAGAACTGAATATAAATATGCTTTTCAATCATATATGCAATAATCTAGTTAATTAATATATTCATGTGATTCACTTATCTTTATGTAATCCAATTAATGGCTTTCTTCTACGTGTGGTCACACTCTAATCCATTCGTTATGGATCGTGGAGGAAATGTTGGAGGTGCATGAATTGGAGGGTCACCCAAAATCTGTTTTTCAAAAGGGCCTGAGCACCCAGCCTCTGTCACGCATCACCAACACTATCAGATCTTTAGGTTTCACCTGTGTGGGCCTCACTTGGGAAGTGTTTAGTGGCATCGATCTTATCTGTTTCAATTTCACTGGTTATCGGATCTTCATCTCCCTCAAACTTCTTTCTCAACTTATGGGTATGTCTTGATGCTATTTTTGCCTTTATCATCAACTCCTATGAAGTTCGAACCTAAAATTTGATGGTACTAAATCTCACATAAACCAACTAATCTACACCTCATAAATGTATATGTGGTTCTGTTGATGCCTCGAAAATCGCTGCACCAACATTGGGGAAACCACCCGGTCCGGACCTTAGTGCAGTTCCTTTTCCATTTGGGATAGTGGCTCCGACTGGGGGTAATGGGACCAGTTTCCCAGAAATAGATAAATGGGATGAATGAATACTTTGCAGATCACTCTAGCGATAGGCGGATGACTAAAACTATTGACAGAAATATAAGTAAATAAAACTATCCCGGGAGTCTATTTGAACTCTAAAGCGTAGCTTTTGATACTCTAAATCCAAAAATACAATTATATAGATGACTGCATTCTTAAGACATAGATATTGAATTATTAAAGATTACTGTGCCTAAATAGTTAAGCGCAGCGATTTAAAGCGATACTACTACACTTTATGCATTCATATCATTAACGCATACATGATTAAAAATAAGGCATGTCATATAAACACCCAATAGTGGAATGAGTAAGATTTCTTGTTGTTGCGCATGCATACAATTAACAATAGCAAGAATAATTACACAGCGAATTCACATACACAGAATGACTTCAAACAAAGATAGAAATACCATTTGAGTTGTATGCCACTCCCGATATCAATCGCTATGTTTAGCTTTTGCCTCAACGTATAAACATTCCTCAATCAATGACAGTGGTGCACAATTGGATCAAGAAATTTCTCCATTAAAGTAAAAGCGAACGGTCGAGTTTCATAAAAGAATAAAGGCTGAAGCACAATAGTGCAAACTTCAGTCTGTTAAGTCTATTACAAAATTTTACGACCCCTTCTAAAAACATGAAAGGGTCTATAAATACTATGCTAATCTAAATATCTACAAAACAGAAAAGCTAACTAAGCTGATGTCAATAACTTCTTGTTGCTATTTCTGCTGGCGATCCGAGGAGCTGGAGGATGAGTCATTCTGTCGGCTGCTTCCCTTTGAATCTGAGTTGATTGATGGCGAGCATTGGCTCAATTTCAGGAGGTTTGTTGAGCCGGGAACTGAGCTGGGCGGCGTAGGTGGAGTCTTGGATGTCGGGGATCATGCATTGAACGTCATCAGTTAAGCATTTGAGGGCAGATCGTTGTTCATGAGGCTTGATAAGGAACCGCCAATATGTTTCTATGTTTAAAGTGTTGACTCCGGTAATCGACCTTGCCTTGCTCTCTAAATCTGGGTAGCACGTCTGCTCCAATGTATTTGCTGTAGTAATCTTCCCGGGCGTGCATTGGGAAATCATATTGGCTAGATAGAGAGTATCATTTACTAGATCAACCAAATTACCAGCAGTTAATGCACATCTTGATGCTGCCCTTTTTGCCTTTAATACCTGTGTTTGCCATTCTGTAAACAATATGTTTTTATGGACCTCAAGTATCCTAGGCAAATTGGATTCCTTTCCTGACTTCGAATCTTGCCATTCAAGGTAGGTTGTGATATCTTCTTCGGCTTGATTTAAGTCATCTCTTGCCTTTTCTACCTGCTCATTTACAGTTGTAGCTAACTCGCTGAGTGGTTCCGCTTGAGAGAGGGATTGAGCCAAGAGTTTAACTTGCGCTATAAGCGCCTTGTTGATTAACATTGCCTCCTTTTTGAATTCTTTTATCTGCGAATCTCCCTTGGTAGTCTCTAACTGTGCTGTAATTTGAGCCATATGATCATCTTTAGTCTTCAAAGATTGCTCATTTGCCGCTTTTAGTTGCTCCAAAGTCTCTATTAATTCCTTTTCTCTCTGAATGGCTGCCTGGTTAATCCTCTGTTTCTCCTCCTCCCATTGCTGAACCAACTGGCTATTTATTTTCTGTTGTTCCATTAGTTGTTCGCTTGCACGTACTGTCTCCTGTTGCTGTTCCGCTAATTGCCCCTCGGCTTGTATTGCCCTTTGTTTGACATCCGCTAATTCCGCTTTCAGTGTGGAAATTTCCTGGTCTTTAGTCTTTAAGAGAAGACTTACCTCTGATGCCTTGTCGATAGTGGCAGTCGAATAAGCTCCGGCATATTGTGATAACTTGGTCAAATCATCAGAGGGATCGAGTTTCTCCTTCCAGACTATATTGCCCATGACTGCTTGTTCGGGAAAGAGGGAGGGTTGATCAAGCCTTTGTCTCTTTCTCGATCGCTTTACCATGGCTCTGTGCTTAGGGCTGTAGAAGACGTTCAACGGAGGAATATCTTCTACTTGGAGGGTGATTTGGTCGCTAGGACCTTTTGGAATTATTTCCACATTTGTTGTTTTTGGTGGGCTGCTGGTTCGTTTAAAGCCTGAGATGAGTTTTTATCCTTTACACTGCTGGTTTTAGGAGTATTCGTATTTTGTGAGTCTTTTCCTCCACCGATAATGGTGCTGAAATGCTGCCATTCCTTTTGCAATTCAGGGTCCGTGACAACACCTTTATTAGTATCGGTGGTGGTTTGTTTGGACTGTGACTCCTTTAACAGTTGTTCTTGTTTTTCCTTCTCTTGCTGCTCCTGTTCCTTCTGCCGCATCTCTGTCTGCTTCTTTCGCTGATTGTCTTCCTGCTCTTTTCTATGCCTATCTTCCTCTTCTTTTCTTAACCGCTCTTGTTGTTCTCTCTTCAGCTTCTCCTCTTGGTTTTTCTTCTGTTGTTCCTCCTGCTCATTGTTTTTGGTTTTCAGTGTAGCAGGGGTTCTTTCTTTTGTTGCTGGCCAGGTTCGCTTGAAGATGCTGCTTGGGTTGGCATTATTAGGTCTAGGGGTAGAGTTTGCAACCTCTGCTCCCTGAGCTTATTAAACTCAGATAACCCTTCGTCATTATATCTTGTCTTGGCAAGCTCTTTAGCATGACCTATTGATTCAGCTGAGGCAAAAACATCATCGAACATATCTTCTTTGTGCTCAAATGTTGATAATTTAGCATGTTCGAGAGCATCATATGCATATCGGTTTGGATCATATGCTCTATTCAGAATTATAGGAAGATTTAGAGCTTGAATCTTGTTGGCTTCTTTTTCTCCATGTTTCAAATCATTCAGGGTAAAGACTCCACATCTGAAAGGAAAAGTAGGCCAGCCCCTTTTCTTCTCTTGCTTAAGAGTCTGTGTGGTACTCTTAGCTGTAAGTTGGTATGCAATTTCCCTTGCTAGCAGCTTGTCAGGGACATATAAGGGGAGGACATGGGGATTGGCTTGGCTACCATAGACTCTGACATAAGTAAAATATTCTTCCCCAAACCAACTATCCACCGCAGGCAAATCAAAAGAGGCTAGGTAGGATATCCTCGGAATAGGCTTATCAAAAATTGCATAATATACAGGAACCATGAAACCATTACAAATTTGATATAAGTGATTCTTATGGGATGACTTCCGCATCTTGCGATGGTAAATATGGATGGGGGAGGGGTCCTGTGTGGTCCACCTCCAACCAAGAATAGGGAATTCAGAATTAAAACACAAAGTATCTAAAATATAAGCGCTGTAGTAGAACGGAGGAATTTTCCTCTCGCTGACTCTGGTTTGATTCCTAAATTCACTAACCGCAAGTGCAAGCTTATCCGAAAGGATAGTGGCCCAATCCATAATCCAATTGTTGACTGCCGCCTCCATGAGGGGAACCATTTCAATGGTGAAAATGGCAGAATCGTGCATACCCCATAATCTACACATCATTATAGCGGCATAGCAATAAGGGGAACACAAAGATTCGACTGAGTACTTACCGGAGGATTCATGCTTGTGCTTATTTGGATTCTGCCTCCAATCTTTGATAGGCTCGGACTCAATCTCATTCTCACTTGCGAATTTCTCCAAAAATGCGCTATTGTATACTTTCTCTGGCTTAGGCAAATGATACATTTGCCTCAGATCTTCTGGCTTAAACGACCCAAAAATCCTTCCATCCTTTGCGACGAAAGTCCTGTCTGTAATAGGGATTTCTTCAATTGCCCATTTGATAACATCAGTATATGGGAGCATTTGTTCCCTTGCCGCTATCCTATGGAGGAAGGAATCGGCCAAGTCTTTGAGAGTGCACTCTCATTTTTTCAATGAATCTGCGGTAGCTTCCTCTACCACCTGCATTGGTTTCTCGGCCTCTAACAAATCATAAGTTCCTTGCCAAGTTGTCCTAGCAAGGCCCGCGCATGTCGTGTCGGATATCAGAACCTTCTTACTGTTTACTACTGCTTGTGGCACAGCTGGTGGATTGATAAAACCTGCAACTTTCTTTGACTTTTTACCCATTACGCCCGAATTGCTTTGAAAAACTGTATTCTGCACAGAGAGACGATTTTGGCGTATCACAGAGATAACAGTTAAACCCACAGTTGATAGTAAAAAAGAAAGAAGAACATTGATATACTTCGCTTTTATTAAAATGGCGCGGAGACGATCTATAGGCAGATCTGAGGGTATGGATTCATTTAAGGGACCGTATAGGACCTGCCACCCTATAAATGCTCATTAGTCCAATATTTAGTCGAAAGATCTTTTAAATCATGCAATGGGCATATTGGCGGCCAAGCGGGAATGATTATGCCTTAGCTATCATTAAATTGGGCTTTCCAATCACTTTTAACGGCTTTTTGTTGAGAACCGTGCCTTGTCGCATCGCATCGGGCGGGGGCGCATGGCTAGTTTTAACAATACTTTGAATATTGCCGATCACCGATTGCGATATCGCATCGGCGAAAGGCATATGCGCATTAAGGGTTCAACAGGGGGAGCCGCCGATCGCCGATTGCGATATCGCATCAGTGAAAGGCATATGTACAATGCTTGCAGTACAAAGGGGATTGTCGATTGCGATATCGCCGATGGCTTTATCGCATCGGGGTTTTAATGAGGGGCGCATTAGTGGTGCACAAGGGAATTTGCCGATTGCGATATCGCCAATAGCTTTATCGCGTCGGGGGGGGAGCCTTTTGATTGTTTAGTGCATCCTTTATGTTATTGTGATATGCGATCTTGCGATCGCTTTATCGCGATAAACACATATTTGTTTTATTTCCAATTTTTTAAAGAGATATTGCTTTTAAGGGTGATTTTATAAAGCGCTCCTTTGAATTGTTGGACTTTCACAAAGTAAGAGTTTTGACATCAATTTTATTTTAAGAGGGACCCATTTCATATTTTAATGCTTTTTGTAAATAAAAATAATATGAAATGGGGGGTTGTTTGCAAAGCACAACAATTGGCGATTCACTGGAAGAACCAGTTATCTTTGAAAAAATAAAAAATACTTTAAAACTTTTCTGAAATAGAATTTCAACTTGCAAGGAAAATTCTGATATAACTAGGCATCTATGCATTCTGAATACTACAGAAATAATTTTGATAACTTCCTCCTTTTGATAATTTAAGATTGATACATTTAAAGTTTCAAATAAGCCTTGATTGGTTTATTAATAGTAAAAATAGGAAAGTCTGTCCAAATCAGCTTTTATAGTATACTCGCCTGTCATAGGTAGAGCCTCTGCTGCCAGCAAACGTTTATAGTCTCAACAGGGATACCTT
>APFE031554917.1:5774-16945 GCA_000404065.3 Pinus taeda
CATAGTGGAAAGAAAAATTATGGAAACCAGGAAGCATACCCCTCACAACTATAAAGATGGAAGTGGTGTTTCTCCTAGCCTTCCACAACCTACAAGGGTTACACCACAACAATTGGAAGAAAAAAGAGAAAAAGGGCTTTGTTACAATTGTGATAGCAAATGCACTAAAGGTCATAAGTGTGCTGAGAAGAAATTATTTTACATAGAGTATGAAGAGGAGGAAAAAAGGATCAAGAAACATCAAAAGAAGAGGATATACACCAGGACCCAACCCCAAAGTAGAAGAAATGAATCAGACCATACCTTGTAAAGCATTGACAGGAATTGCCACTCCTCAAACTATCAAGATAGAATGACATATTAATAAGAAAAAGGTTCAAGAAGTGAAAGATCACATCGAGAAAGAAAAAATGAATCCAACCATATCTTGTAATGCATTGGCTGAAATTACCACTCCTCAAACTATCAAGATAGAGGGACATATCAAGAAGAAAAATGTTCAAGAAGTGAAAGATCACATAGAGCATCAAGTAATGAATCCAACCATATCTTGTAAAGCATTTGAAGAAATTACCACTCCTCAAACTCTCAAGATAGAAGGTCATATAAAGAAGAAAAATGTTCAAGCAGTGAAAGATCACATCGAAGATCAACAACAAGTTCTCTAACTTTTAAAGGATAATGCCACTTTGGTGAAGAATCAAATGAAACAATAGGTAAATAAACATCGCAGTAAAAAAAAAGTTTTGATATAGGTGATTGGGTATTTTTATGGCTACATCTCAAGCAAGTTATTTATGAGAAGGAAATGTTGGCAATACTACATGCACTTAAGAAATGACGACCTTACGCAATGGGAAGACACTTCAAGGTAAAAATGGATCATGATAGTCTTAAATACTTTTCAAAACAAATATTATCTTTAGAAAAACATAAAAAATGGGTCACAAATATGTTGGGTTATGACTTTAACATCATCTACATAAAAGAGAAGCAAAATTTCTTACAGATGCACTTTCAAGAAAGGATGAAGATGTGGAAGTATTTTTTGTGTTATTTCTAATGTCCAACCATATTGGATAAATGAAGCAAGGGATGAATGGAAGAAGGACGAAGAAGTGTGGCCGCTCATTCAAAAGTTGATGAAGATCCCAATTCAAACAATATTGCCAGAACTTGAAGAGGAAGGAAAAATCATATTGGAACGTGGAGCAGTCACAGAAACAAGAACCCGACAGCTACGAGATCGATCAATTTCAGAGTATCTCATCAAGTGGAAGAACTTACCCACTAAAGATTCCACTGGGAGGACAAGAATTCTATATAGAAGCATCAAGAACTACTCAAGCGTTGAGGACAATACTTTTTGAAGGAGAGGGGCACATCAGGCCCTTATACTACTAGTGTAACTCCTTATTGTTATTAGTACAACCCCCTTATTATATTGTTGTACTCATGTAGTCCCCATATTGTTATTATTGTGCCGTTACATTATTATTGTTATGTGGTCTTTGATTATATTATGACCTCTTAGACTCCTATATATAAAAAGGAGGTATTTTCATTTGTATCATCTAAGAATTGTTCATTTGTGTAATGTAAAGGAGGTTTCCCCTAAAGTGTTGATCTAACTTTTCTATCTTTTTGTGAGATGAGTTCATAACATAACCTTGGTTGTTCTCTTGAATGAAACTCATACTTGAAAGTCTCACAAGATTATGACAATTTAGCATAATTTAGCTATGCTAGGAGTCTGAGATGTCATATGTTCTTTGGAAGGAACATGTTATCATATTTACTCATTGTAGTCGATAGAATATGCTCTTGAAGATGCATTTGAATAGCTATATGAATCAAATGAGGGTCCTTGAATATCTTAGCTCATCTGTTGTTTCGACAAAGAAAAGGGACTTCAATTAGCTTCCATATCATTTACTCTATAATGAGGATGATTCATATCGCATGTTCTATATTAGAAAATATTTAAAGTGACTTCTCAGTAAGCATTTTCTAAGTTGACTTCAACATAAACGATAGGACCCACTTGTTCATTCAAATAAACAATAAGATATTAAACCGAAATGGTGAGAAAGCCATAGAATTCAAATTTCATTCAAAATATTTAAAGACTTCAAGCGTACAACATGATTCCCACATAGATTCATATTGCATGTTCTATATTAGAAAATATTTAAAGTGGCTTCCTAGTAAGAATTTTGTAAATTGACTTCAACTTAAACCATAGAACCCACTTGTTCATTCAAATAAACAATAAGATATTAAACCTAAATGTTGAGAAAGCCATAGAATTCAAATTTCATTCAAAATATTTAAAAACTTCAAGCATACAATATGATTCCCACATCTCACTCTGCGCTAATGAATGAATAAACTTAAAATCAAATTCAAAACAATTCCACCATTTATGGGAGTTTATGATGCATGAATTGATTTGTTTCATAATAGGCTACACTTCTCAAATCATTCAAAAGATGGAGTTGAGTTTCTTGCCTTTTGATAGCATCTTTTTATTTGATGTATTATTTCATTTTGTATCTAACTATTAAGCATACATTAATCAATGTGAAAATGGAGGATGACTTTCTAACGAGAGCGTTATCCATCTTGAGGCTACAAATAATTCAAACTTGAAGCAGAACATTTTTCTCGTCACGGGTGTACCAAACACCTGCCTACAGTAACATTGTTTTGAATTACAAATACCCATTAAGGAGAGGAGAAATTTAGAGTAGGAAGCTAAAATAGTTGAAATCATAACCATAGCTATTACTCTCCATAACCAAAACTTAAAGCAAGTTCTTCTCCATAACAAACAAAACTAGATAATAAGTCTTAATTCAAACTGAAAACAATTACTAATTACTTCTTCAAATTGGAAAACAATTATCGATTTGTACATCAAAAAGTATTGTATTTTAGTCATATTTATTGTATCCTGAGGAGCATGAAAATGACGATGTTGATAACCAGAATCATTAGTTACAATATAGATGAGGTTGACATAATTGGAATTTATGTGTATAACCATTCAAATATCTTAATATAACGAATTTCAAATTCAATCAAGGCGTATGAATTGTGTCTCTGTTTTGTTTTGTCCTGCTTTCAAGGAGTCAACATCAATCTTATTTAAAGAACCGACAGCTACATTTGGTGAAAACGTGAGACAGGAAAATAAGTTTTACTCGTCTTGTTATAAAATCTGATGAACTTCTACATTTGGTGAAATCGTGAGTTGAGAATTGTATTGAAGAACCAGAATAAAAGATTCTTAAAAATGATAAGTTTACCCATTTTGTCACATTGAACTTTTCTTTGGTTTCTGGTTTTTAAATAAACGATGAACTGTGATGGCAATATCCATGCTTGTGATTTTAATTTGGTAATATCCCATGAAAATTTCAATGCCGGGCTCTATTTTGATGAACCGTTTCTTAGAAATGTTAACGTTGAAGTCTATTCAAATGGGACCGTTTATTGAGTGGCACCATTTATGAAATATGAGAGTGTTGGAACTCTGTTTTCAAATTCGCACCATTTGTGAAAATGATTCCGACATCACTTCTTATGCCATAAATTCACTTGTTATGCTATAAATACAGTTAATATTCGCATCAATTATGACATCATTTAGTATATCATAAATCTTTGGCATCATTTAGTATATAATAAATTCACTTAAGTTCAAATTGAATGCGTATATTATTGTTCCACGTGTCAGCGTTGTGTTGGTCAAGGGTCTCACGTGTCATCAACTTCATATCGTTGCTGTTGAACTGCAAATCTCTCATTGAAACTCAATCTAGTACAGCGTTTACAAAAGGCACGTGTGTTGATCAACTGCATGGGAATGCCACATGATCGCCCCATGATGGTTGTAATCACAACCGGGTTAAAATAAGTGTGGTGATTTCAATTTATCTAAATAATAATATTGTAGAATTTAGGTTTATGTGATCCATATTAAGTTTATGAGAAAAGTATTTGGGCGTAAATCAAGTTTATGACAAATGTTCTATAATGTGATTTAAGCAGAAATACTTTTCTCATCAATAATATTGTCATGCACCTTGTTTATAATTTATATGGTATTGCTTTTTAACCATTAAAAAACCAACATAGATTGTTTCATTGTTTCATTTAATTTAATCGTGGGTTACTAATATATAGAAAAAGATAATTATTAATTTTATTTGAAAACCAATTTAATGATATGATTGTTAATGGACAATCAACAATAGGCAACATTGGCTTTATGAGTTGTTATTTTTAAATGTTGGTGATTAATATATGGTGAAATGTGAAATTAGGTTAATTTTAAAAGAAATGAATTTATTTGTGTCATGATTTATGCATAAGTATAGATAGATATTATTGTTTTATGAGTTGTTTTTTTATATATTGATATTATTATTGTTTTATGAGTTGTTGTTTTATGAGTTGTTGTTTTTATATATTCACAAAGTGATGTTATTATCTATTGTTGAGTAGTTAACAAAATTTAAATTTAAAAAATGAAATAGAATTATAAATTGAGACATGAAAGGAATACAAAATCAAATTTTAATTAAAATATCTTAGTGGCATAGTTTTGATTTGATATCATAAATTAATAAGTGTTACTGTATTACCATCAAAGTTAGGTATTTTTTCTTTGTCCAAAAATCTTTTGAAAGTATAGTTGAAAAATTGAAAACTTGTAATTATTGAAGTATTACTTTGGGAAAGACATCACATTTGTTATGGCCATCAACGTCATTGATGGCTTCTAAATGTACTTAGGCATTGTCATCAGAAGAAGGATTCTTAGAATAAAATCAAATTTGTTTTTTTTTGTCCTACACTTATCATGAAATGAATAAAGATGCTTATGGATATTTGTGCTCATGGGCTACTTTCTTGGATGCTTACAATGTTTAGAATT
Organism: Pinus taeda; assembly: GCA_000404065.3. Lineage (NCBI taxonomy): Eukaryota > Viridiplantae > Streptophyta > Pinopsida > Pinales > Pinaceae > Pinus > Pinus taeda. Next base: position 10,720 of record APFE031554917.1, read on the forward strand.
CTCATCACAAGAAGGATTCTTAGAATAAATTCAATTTTGTTTTCCTTTTGTCCTAGACTTATCATGAAATATGAATAAAGATATCTATGGATATTTGTGCTCATGGGTTATTTTCTTGGATGCTTGCAAATATTTAGGTCTAGTTTTTTTACACTTCAATTTACTTTGGTAAACAAATCCAAATGTCCACGCACTCACAAAGGATAATGGTGATTACACATGGGAGTTAAACTATCATTGTTAACTATATAATTGATTCAAATTAAAGACAACAACATTTTCAACTATTTAATTATTATTGAATTCTAAAAATTGAAGTGATTGAATCTGAGGATATAGTTCTAACCTTCCTGAATTGGAATAAGAAGGTCATTTTCATTATAGTCAAACCATTGTAAAAAAATCAGTTTGAAGTACGCTCCTGATAGTACTCAACACCCTAAGTGTTATGAACAAACAAGCGTAACACAAGATCAAGCAAGCATAACATAAGAGAAAGTGAGTGTGATAGAGAAGAAACAAGTAGACGCAAGTGTGACAAGTGAAAAATTAATAAATGTGTAAAGTGTAAAAGTTTTTGCAAAACACCTATCAAGAAATTAAGGAATTACAAGAATTGCACAACTGGGTTATTGATCTTCACAATCAAATTGATTTGAAGGATAAATTGATTGCATCACTTGAATTATTCAGAATGAGAAACAAATTGAGAATGTGGTTGATGGAACATGTGCAACAAATGACCTCATACAAAAGATTGATGCAATTTTTGGCGCAAGCGATCTCATACAAAAAGTTATTGCAACTTACGAAATAGATGATCTAATGATGATGATGATAAACATCCATTTAGGCCGATATGATCTATCATAACTTAAAAAGGTAAGAAATTATTTGCAATTCTTTAACATTTTATTTCTATGCTCGAAAAACATTGACAAATGTGTTTCAATATCACCATAGTTTTATTAGCTTAAAAGGTCAAAATATTTTGAAATTAGATTGAATGTGAGTATAAGATGGAAAATCTAAGAGAGAGTTATTTCCATATTCGACCCTCTTAGTGTTGCAAATGTGACAAACTCTTTCATCCCACAGTGTTTTGGGAATTGACTAACACCCAGTTTCACTATGAAGCTCATGAGAATTCATTATTATTTTAGCAATTCTCATTTTCTTCTTTAGATTAGTCAAGACGGAGAAATATTTTTTTTATTTTCGAGATTGGGGTCGATAATCTAAATGGTTGGTGTTACTTGTGATACAAATGACCTGATACTTTATAAACATGCAACACAAGGTATTATTATTGATGATTTCCTAACTACTCATGTGATAGAATCATATAGTAAAGATGAGTCACAAGTAAAAGCACAACATGATAGCATTAGTCGTAACTGTGAATTCTAAGTTATTAAAGGAACAATTTTTTGAAGAACATAAAAAATGACGGGTGGGAATTTCCACATACTTCTCACCTTGTAGTTGACAAGGGGAAATTTCAAATATTAATGATGATAATCATGCTTCAAGTTTCGAAGTCTTATGAATCAAAATTCAATCGGCATTTGAGAATTTTTATCACAATTATTGGTCTCCTCAAATCAACTTCATATCAATCTCATCAAATCAACATATTTGGAAAAATCAAGCATGGAATTTAGAATCATTTGATTGCTCCTCAACTATTCATTGAGATGTTGTTTGACACCTAATTGTGTCTAAATTCAGAGAGAACTCCAATGTTCCTATTTATTCATTGATAACAAAATGGTTATCCTATTTTTTCACCAATTATCAAGGGAATGCTTGAACATGGAAGCTTTCCACTTCCAAAAATTCTACACCTTTCAAATTTAATTTATGATGGATCATTAAACATCCATATTGACATTTTTCAGGTGTGTATCATCAATGCTTATTTTAGTAGTTTACTATTGAATATAGAGATCTTACTAGTTTATGCTCTAGCTCACATCCCCTGATTCGTATAACTATTTAGAGTTGTGATTGAAGGGAGCATTGTTAGACTATGATTCCTTGAATAATCATAAATTTTGACACAAAATTCTTATGTTGTCAAACTTATATACTAATGAGTTGTTATTATTATCAACTAATGAATTGTTAATGAGATATATATCTAGAAATAGTTAAATACATGTACTCTAAATTGACATCATGAGACGAATGAAAATATTTAGAATTGATTAAGGTCTTTTATGAAAAGTTTTCGTGTGTCTTTAATTGTGTTCTATCTCTTATCATATACAAGATATATTCCAAGAGTAATGCAACCAACGTTTAATTTATTTTAGTTATTCCTTATTCTTTTTTTTCAAATATGTACATTATGTTACATTACATGATAATATTTCCCTCGTATTAGGCTGTAGACTTCCTCTCATTGCCATCTAAGTGAATACAAATTGATTAATTTCTCATATATTTGTATTATCTAATTTACATAATTGGGAAGTGAAAGAGGAAAATAAAGGAAGATGATGCATTGTGATTGTCGAGCTTCCTTGTGTGCAATGTGCCATGTTGTTTATTCATGTATTTCTTCTACACTGTGTTGGGAAGGAGTGTTTTCAATAAGGGAGCATGTGCTAAGGTAGTGAAATGGTGTACCAATGTGATTGAACTTGTTGAATATGCAAACGAACCATAATGTTATAATTTCATGATTAAAATATTGTTATGTTTGCAACACATCGATAATTTTCTACTCTGATTCATGTCAAAGTTATCTGTTGCAACATAATTTTTAGATTGATGATTATTTATGATTCTACACCTCTAATAGATGACCATTTTGTTTTTGCTATACTTGCAAAAATATCAATGTGAATTCTTGTTATCATGACTCCTAATATGTCTATGTGTACTTATGACATCAAGCTTCCTTTCTTAGGAGTTATTAATCCCTGATAACTATTTTATCAATTAGATAAAAATCACTTAAATCTACTTTAATATGTTGTCCATTTATCACCTTGATGAATATTCATTTAGATTCAAGTAATATTTGTTGACATTGGATGCATATCCACGTAGGTTCAACATCCAACTTGAAATGCATTCTCCGTAATATACTTGATGTTGAAGTAAGGGTGATATATGAGCATGTTTATATTTTTGTCCTTCTCAATAAGGAATTATATGAAAAGGTAAGCTCAGAATCTCTCTCAGATCTGAAATATGTGATCTATGCATTATTGATCATGGATGGTCCTATGCTTCTATTGGTTTTTGCGTAAAACATCTAGAACTTTATCATGAATGTTTTAGATTGGATAAACCTCATGGCTTGCATACACGTAATGGAATCCTTCATTATCATTTCCTTAACGAAAATATCTCAAATGGACAATGGATAATTTGATTAAAAAATGGGTGGTAGGCATATACCTATGTGTTATATGGGATTTATGACTGCAAACAGAAATATCTCCCCTAGGATTGGTGGCTAACATAGAACAACATAATGACAAAGGACCCAATGTTTTACTTAAACTAAGTAGATGAGGGATGAAACCTACTTGGAATCTATTGTATGTTTCGCTCTTTCTTTGGCTTGAATGCTCCAAGCCTAGCTCCAACTACCAAAATTAAAACCTACACAACTAGACAACACAAGCCAAGAAACTACGAGATCTATGTAGCAACATCTATCTACTCCATTCATCAGATCAACATGGTATTGAAATATATGAAATAATGATATCACATATAGGAAAAAAAAAGAACTCTTTGTATTGATATAAATGGAGTGAGTTACAACCATAAATAGGTGTTGATTTTGTAGAAGAGCTCCTCCAAGTTGTTGACTTGTCCTTCCTTTGTCACAAAGTGCACCTCCAATAACCCTAAATGGATAAAAGGAACTCTCATAAAAAAAACATAAGGGTAGACTCACTCTCCAAAAGCTAACCCCTTGCATATGAAATGTTGTAAATATATAGAGGAGTGGGGTAAGTTGGGAGTTCTTATCCTTTTACTAATCTTGGGATTGAAATCCACTCTTAATGGGAGGATGAGATCTAAGGATGAGGGATGGAAACTCCAAGGTAGGATAGGAAAGGATTCAAAAGTTTTATCTGAGGTAAATGGTTACAATAAGTACTGGAAGCTTCTGGAAATGGAGGCTTCGGGATTCTCTCTCTTTTTCCCAGATTTCTAGAACCAATGTAGGTGCAAAGGGGAGAAACCTATAGGTGATCAATGTAGGCCACAATGGAGCAACCCATAGGTGAAATCTATCCATCAAGAGACCAGGGTGCGTTGGTCGTAAAAGTAGCTTAGATGATGCAATTTAGGGCAGAATTTCTGGGGAATGAGAGAGTCATGCATAGGGATTTGTGCAATGATGACGTAAAGGGGGAATAGGATGTGAATGATCCAATTAGGAGGTTGATTGATTAGACGAGACAAAATAGCCTATAATAGAGTGCCCCCCTAAAGTGAAAAGTTGAAGATGATGACTAGTGAATGAAGTGCTTTACCTTGAGACAAGTTGGGATCAAGAAAAATCGATGAGATCGTATTCTGTTACAACACATTTACATCATGACATCCTTTTGTCGAGGGATGCATACCCATACTCAACACATATGCTAATATAACATGTACAATGATCAAAAGACATGTCCATTGATGACTGATGGTGGACCCATAACTAGATGATTTTTAGTATGATCATAGCCATCATACATAGTGATCTCTGTATAATCCTGAAAGCACATCCCGTATGGCAGAAACTAGATCTAGGGTCTTCTATGGTGTTCACATGACCAATCACTATATGAGTCTAACCTTGTGAATCAATGAGCTGAAGTTGAACATGATAGACATCATTTGATTACTGGCCAGTGATGTAAGTTGTTAACAAATGCAAGAGAAACCATCCATGATGTTAATGGCTCTCAAGGTACGCAAGTACAATCCATATGGTGTGAATAAATGAGTTTATGTTGAACACCACACAAAATATTTGGGTCAAAGGCCAATGATGTAAATATGTTACTGAGAGTGAGATAACATGCCATTGATGTATGTAAGCACCAAGGTACCGAAGGGTGTTTCTAAGTCAACTTCCTGGATAATGTGCTGATGTCGACAGGAAGCGGCCCATCGCAGGAGGGCCTTGATGTATCCCCCATCAACGACATGAAATAGGTATAATGATTGAGACAAAATGATGTTGATATGGAACTGGATCAGGAAAGGAAAACATGGAATGAAGGCTTAAGAGTATTGTAACGGATATAAGCTCAATGACTTATGTTGAACACACTGGCGACACTGAAATGGAGCAGTTGGAAACATTGACCCAAAACCAAAATGGAGGTTCTGTGAAGGTATGATCAAATGAAAGAAAATAAGATTACCCAAACCAACAACCATGGAGATGAAGTGGAAGAGTTTTTGTTGGGAGCGGGATCCCCCAAGGGCAGTTTTGGGGCTAAAAGCCCATGTTTAAGTCAAGTTTTTGTAATGTTATTGTAAAGACTCCACATTTTATGGTCGCGGAGTGCAAAGATATTGTGTCACAAAGGGTAGTCCACCCTTAGTTTTGTAAAGTCGGTTGTAAGAGATCTACCCATGGTCTGTGGACCATGGGATTGTATAAAAAGAGCTAAGCTCTAAGTAATTAATAAGAGAACATGAGGAAGAGAGTCATAGCTTAGAGAAAGAAGTCTAAGTCTTGGGTTGTAGCATAGGTAGAGGCTCTACAGCTGAGTGCGCAGAGGCCTAGGGTAGAAGTCCACAGCTGAGTGCACAGACCCTTGCATTTGCGTGCGTAGAGTGAATAGAGTCTGTAATACTTGATAGATATTAATAAAATGAGTTACTCTACAATTTCTGTGTATTTGTTCTGTTGATGGGTTTGGATATTTTTGTGTACGAAGTTCCTTTATTATGCTTATATGGTGTGTGAATGAATGCAACTACATTGAATAATTGAATGCAATCACGAATATCTGATTACGTGGTGAAAACTTTAAGTATTTGACAAGATAAGAAAATCACTTAGGATAATTGAGGGATCTGCACAACATGCTACTACAACAGTGTGAAAGTACCTGAGCTATAGGTTGGAGCTGTGTAAAGGTCGATCGTGTACTTTCGCGAAGGTATTGAAAGTCGAAACAGAGGGTTTGTCTTACAAGCCCTAGAGAGAGATCACTGTTGGAAATAATACTGAGAGGGGGGGGGGGGG
>APFE031554923.1:0-52388 GCA_000404065.3 Pinus taeda
GAGTCCAACTTAGTTTAAATTCAAACCCTAAGAAGGAGTGGTTCGTTCCTGTTTGTAATTGAACAGGTCCTTTACTGTTAAATTTTAACGAGTCCAATATAGGAGAAACTCGACGTTTTTCAATTTTAGAGATTCTGAAAAAACTTAAGAAGACTCCAGGGTTGACCATTTTCGTAAATTTGTGTCTCCCAAGCCCAAAAAAGTATAAAATAATACTTCATAGAATCGCTTGATATTTACAACCAAGGAGTACTTTTCGTAATTAGTGCCTCTGATCCGAAAAAGTAAAAAAACAATCAATGACACGTCGTTTTATGACCAATATCGAATTTGAAATGACAAAAATCTGGAAATTTTTTCATGTTTTTACGATCAGAAAAGGGCTGTAAGAGGACTGTCTTTTTAGTTCCGTTTTAACGAGTTTAAAAAGAAAAACTCGGCAATCTTTTCATATTTTAGGAGTCAGAAAAGAGCTTAAAGGTGACTTTAAGGTTTCACTTTTTCGTAAGTTTTAACGAGTTTGAAAAAATGATAAAAATGTACTCATGGTTTCCATTTTTTCGTAAGTTTTAATGAGTTCAAAAAAAATGATAAAAATGTACTCATGGTTTTCATTCTTTCATAAGTTTTAATGAGTTCGAAAAAATGATAAAAATGTACTCATATGGCCGACTTTCAATTTAATTTACGAGTAGGAAAAGACGGAAAGAACTCGGCATTTTCATTTGTTTTACGAGAATGAAAGATAGCAAAATAATCTCGGGATTTTCATGAGTTTAACGAGTCTTGAAAATAACTGAAATTGACTCGAGATAAGTTTCATTTTTACAAAAGCTTGAAACAGAGAAAAACTATGCTTCAAAGTAGTTTCATTTTTACACAAGCTTGAAACAGAGAGAAAACTGTGCTTGATGCCCCCTAAGCATAACTGCTAAAGTGCATGCCCCCCAGCTTCATTTCATTCAACCAGTTGGGTGAAATGAAGGTTCAGTTAGAGATCATTTGAAAGACTCGACCTAAAACTGTAAGAAAATTATGCAAAAAACTGAAATAACTAACCTAAATAGACAACTTAACATTTATGAGATCTAGTCAAAATCTCGACTCAATTAGAGGAAGATTTGTTTCATTTTTTAACGAGCTTGACACAGGAAAAGAACTATGCTCAGATTCGCTTTCATGTTTACGCAAGCTTGAAACAAAAAACTATGCTTGTTATAAGTTCGCATGCCCCCAACATAATGACGCAAATCGAGGTACATGCCCCCAAAGCTTCATTGCATTCAACCAAGTGGATGAAATGAAGGTTTACTTTCGAAATCTTGGAAAGACTCATGGGAGTTGTTTCATTTGTTAGGGAGGTTGCCAAAAAGAACTATCCTCAAAACCCTTGTTTCATTTTTTAAACGAGCTTGACACAAGATAAGGAACTATGCTCATAACTACTCTCTACAATCTACCTAACAAGGAACTATACTCTAAAAACCTTGATTCATTTTTTAACGAGCTTGACACAAGACAAGGAACTATGCTCTAAAATCCTTCATTCATTTTTTAACGAGCTTGACACAAGACAAGGAACTATGCTCATGACTACTCTCTACAATCTACCTATATAACCTATCCTTGTTTCATTCTTTAACGAGCTTGACACAAGACAAGGAACTATCCTCAAAACTGATTCATATTTTAACGAGGTTGACACAGGAAAAGAACTGTCCTCAGACCTGATTCATTTTTTAACGAGGTTGACACAGTAAAAGGAACTTTCCTCGAAACAACTGATTCATTTTTTAACGAGGTTGACACAGGAAAAGAACTATCCTCATGACAGCTATTTCATTTTTTAACGAGGTTGATACAGGAAAAAACTATCCTCATGCTCTCTGATCAGGGCTTCCAACTCGAAGAAAGACATGTCAATGGACACACCTTGATCATGGCTTCCAAGAGGTCTTCATCAGAAGGAAGAAAAGTTCTCTGGAAGGAACACATGTCAAGGGAATAAAAAGGGATAAGAACATCGCGTTCAAATAATCCCATAGAGTTTTCCATGTCAATTACCAGATCTAAATCAAAGGAAGATGAGAAAACAATGAGAGGCTCACTTACATCGGTAACTGAAAACATGGGACCAGTTGCCACATAATAAACCCGTGGCGGGGTAGATACCACTTTAGAATCAGGAACATTTAGGGGTGTTATATTATTGGTAGTTGAAAAAAGACTAGGGAACGAAAGCTGGTCTACAGTCACAATATTTCCATTGTGAGGGAAAGACATCACACAAAAGAGTGGCGATAAGACAACTTTCATTGCATAAACATAGTCTCGGCCAAGGAGTAAATTGAAATCCAAGGGACCTCGAACTACCATAAGATCAATACAGACAGTTTTACCTTCCAAGGTAATAGAAAACTTAGGAAGGATCCCTAAAGGTTCACTAATGGTTCTGTTGAAAGCTTTCAGATTCTGTGTAATAGGCACAAGCTGAGGGGAACCCAAAGCTTTCCAAGCAATTGAGGATAAGATACTAACAAAAGAACCTTCATCTACCTATGTGGGATGCACGTCCCTACCACCAACCTTGACAATTATTTGGAAAGGGATGGAGGAAGGAAGACGAGGTTCTATCAATCTGTTCCAATCAAAGGAAAAGACCTCAGTACTTGGAGGGGGTTCTGTAGAAATAAGTGAAATTCCCCCGGGCGTAGAGTAATCTGATGTAACAAAAAGAACCTGAGCGGTATGAAGTTAACTCTATAAAAGGAGAGTGGGATCAACCGAATGTGAAATTGAATCGACCACTTGATCAACTAATGGATCATCAACCTGAGTGATATGAATTTCACTCTCCAATGGAAGATTGGGATCGACTATACTTGAAATTAGATCAATCACTTCGTCAGTTGACGGTAGGTTGGGAGAAAGTTTACGGTAACCAGTTGGAAATTCTTGCTGTGGAACAGTAAGGTTTTCCAACAATTTTGAGGCTTCATCCATGTGAGGGAAAATGTGAGTTTGATGACTCCCTTTGCATAACTTACAAGGAAACCTAACTTTACCCTTTTTTCTGAGGAACTTGACTATCACTGGTTGATGGATCAATGGAAAGTTGATGAGATTTTTCTGACCATACTTCCAAGACCTTTGGAATACTAGGACAATTGATAAGGAAGTGGTCACCCTTATAAAGCCTACAAGGGTATTTGGGTTTACGATGCATATCGGATTTTTCCTCAACACAACTAACACTTACAGTCATGGTTGGTTGGTTGACTTATTTCTTATCTTGCTTCTTCTTCTTCCCTTTCTTCTTTTTCTTAGCCACCTGGTTACTAGAATCAAGGCTTTTACCAAGCGAAGAGGAAGAAATGGAGGAAGAAAAATTACGCGAAGAAGGTAAAGGGTCAACAGAAGGTTTGTGATGTTGAGATGGTGAACTCTGTTGAGGTGAAGCATTCGGTTGAGGTGGAACAATTGAAGTATTTGGGGCCAACGAAGTTGAAAATAACCATATCGGTAAATCTATTGTAAATCCAGGTAATGAGAAAGTAGCCATGTAAGGAGGACCAACATTTCCAAAGTAAGGAAAAGTACTAGGATTCTCGTTAAGAGGGGCTCCTTGGTTGGTAAATTCCGAAACATTTGCCATTATATTCAACTTCAGTGAATTTTATTAACAATTTAAAACTAAAATTAACAATTTGCAATTCACACCTAACAATTAAAATTCACAATTCACACCTATGGTCTCTAAAAGTAAAAACAAACAAATTAACACGCGCTATCAAATCTAGGAGTCAAACCACACACAAACAGTAACTTTCTGTACCGAAGACACTAGTTGGTGATGAAATCCAACGTCGCAGAATTCAATACAGAAATGGCGGTTGGAACAGTTACCCCGACAACCTGCTTAATGAATAGACTGGCACAAGTTTCTCCACTAAACTGTCTCGAGTGAAGAGATCCCCCCAGAAAATCCAAGTGAGTCTAGCCGACGTCTGCTCCAGGTACAGTGGGATCTTCCCTCCACCGTCACTTTAGGAAAGAATCCTATAGATTATGGCCACTAAGGTTACCTATAGAAACAAATATACCTGGGGGAACAGTCTACGATCCGATACACACGCAAGGGCTGAGTAACAAAGCTCAATCCCCTTGAAGGCTCCTTGACATAATCCAAGGTTTACCAACAAGTGACCCCAGGCTCTTCAACAATGGTTAATCCGAGGTTTACCATTTTTAATACGTGTATATCTGCTATCGTTCCCAATGAGGAAGGATTGATTACCTCACTGGTTTAGATATGATCTTGTGCTTCTCCTTTAAGAGGAGCTTTCCCAGAGCATAGATGTAACAATTGGAATTTCTCCCTACCGCAAGATCAACTACTTGTTTGTTTTACTGTCTTGGAGAGTTAACTAAAACCTATTCCAAGACACGAGCCTAAGCTATATTGGTGGAAAGATTCCTAAAAATGCAAAAATTACTAGATAAATTTTAATTAAGCGTTGTGTTATTTAGGTTGTCATTACTTAAAAGGGTAAATGGATATGAAACCAATGGTGTTATGACCCGACCCAAAACTGAATCCAATCGAATATGATAATGTAATCTTTTCAATTCGATGAATCCGAACTAAAGTAAGGATAGAGTTTCCATTCACTTCCAACAATGCAAAAAAATTGATCACTAAGAGAAAATATAACAAATTCTCTAATGCACTAATTTCATCAAGAAAAACTAATGCAAATCAATTCCAAAATAGTTTTTATTTGTATTTTTGTGCGTTAAAAACAAACATAAAATTATGTAAATTCAAATCAAAGAAAGTTGATCTAAATCTATGATTGATTTTTCAGAATGTAAACTATGCAATTGTAATCTATGCACAATTCACTTGAAAAGTATGCAAATGTAATCTATGCACATTTTTCATTCATATTCTGAAAATGCGAATTCTAATTATGCAAATGTGATCTATGAAAGAGAATTATCAAACACAAGATGATTCTAATGTAATCTAAGAACCAATCAAGTGCAAGTCAAGAAAATTGGGTGAGAGTTCCAAAGATAAAAAAAACAAAAACACTCAAAGAAAAAAGATGCAAAATTGTGAAAAGACTGAGACAAACCTCCAAGTACTGACCAAAGGAAATCAAATTAAGAATTTCTCAAAAAAGAGACTCAAAACACCCAATTGATAAAAGCTTAAAACAAGAAGGCCAATGGAATTAACCTAAGAAAAGCTCCTGACAAGTCACGTGCAGATCTGGGCAGAGGCTAAAAACACATAAACAAATACTAAGCTGATTGAAAGAGAAAATCTTAAGTTTTTCAAAATTTTGACACTGCCCGCAGGCCCGCAGTTCACATAGGTGTGGTACCGCTCTGTGTGAAAAGCAAAAGTGCGGATAGGTCCGCACTGTGTCGCATGCCAAGGGTGCGGTCCTCTCCCAAAAGTATGAAAAACAAAAAACAATCCAAGATCTACTAAATCTACCCGATTCCACACACAACAAGCCAAAAACAGAAACAAAAACACAGTTTCTCAGGTCAAAGTAAAAGCAAGGAAAAAATCAAGTCCCCAGCGGAGTCGCCATTTTGTCACACGGAATGAGTCGATTTTGCGGACAGGCTTGACCTCCCTAGTATCTAAAGATATCTAGTGACAAGCAAGCCAATCAAAAACTATCTTTCTCTAAATATGAAATTAAAAACAAAGGCAAACAAGTGTTTTAGGCCTACCTCGGGTCCAATGCAAGTTTGTGGAATCCTCGCTCCTTTGATCCAAATGAGCTCCCTTGTAGCAAGTATGCAAACACAAACAAGGAAACAAATTAAATAGCACCTGAAAAGCCAATGTCATAAAGCATATCCATCATAATGATCAAGGAATTTATGAAACAAACCACATAAGACAATTTGTTGAGAAAAATGAATCTGATTGTATTAATTCAAATCAAAGAAGAACTTTACAACCTGTGCCTTGATGATGTACAAGCTCCTCCCAGGGTCCAGCAAGAAGTCTCCTCTACTTTGACAAGTTTCACTCACTTCCCAATGAAGCCAAATGGTATGTGATCTCTCCTCTCAAGCTTAACTAGGAAGTCTTAATTCCATAAGCATTTACCCTCAAAAATGTTCAACTTCTAACCTCCCTGGCAACCAGCCCAATGCCTTAATTTATAGTGCAATGGAGGGAAGTTACTAGGACCTCCATCAAAGGGATAGCTCCTCTCATCAGGGGATTAGCTCCTTCTATTTTGGGATGCATGAACCACCTTGGAGCAAACAATCCACGTCAAATTTCTTTCTAGAATCATCTAGAATTAACCCAAAGTGAGTTTTTTAGAATAAACTTGCGCCTTTTTTACTTTTATAGGGGTCCGCACCCACCCCTTTACAGACAGAGTGGGCAGACCCACAGGTAACATGAACAAAGGGTGCGAGACTGTAGGTAACAGTGAGAGACACCATTAGGTAAAAGCTCCACCGTTTCACTACACATGAATTCCTACAGGAATGCACAGGAATTCCTACAAGAACATGCACAGGAATTCCTACAGGATACACAGAGACTGTCTACAGGATTGGCAGATAAGAGTTCAGAAGGGATATCAGGGAGTTGGCCACTACAAGCAATCTAAAGAGGTAGGCTCTGTAATTACATCCCTCTTTTAATGTAAATGAACCAAGAATCCTCTAAGTTTGAGTGAATTTAGCAACTGTGTGAAGGGAATTACATACACAATCATCTCTGTTTTGGTTCTACATTTGAAAAATTGTTTCAACCCTCTCATTTTCTCCTCAAGATTCACCAACAAGATGACAGGAGGGTTTAATAGGAGAGAACCCACCAACACTGTGAGAATCCAACAACACCCCTAAGTGCTTGAAATTTTCATAAGACATAATTGGATGGTGTTTTCCAAAAAATTCGGAGGGTATGATGATGAGGTGGCTCAAGAATTTGCTCTACCCCTCACTCCACTCACCAAAATCCATGCCACTATTGTAATAAGAGGCCTCACTATAGATATCGCCCTTGAGCTCATCAGCGGAGTCACCACATTCCCCCTAGGAATACCATGGAGGAAAGAAGACAAAGGAAATAGTCAGGTTTCCAAAAGAAAAATCATTTTAGAAGGTGAGGAACCCACTAAGAAAAAAAATGGAGTAAGGAGGGAAAGTCTACCATATCCATTGAATGAGGTAGGCTACCAACTGATCAAATACATCTCATGTGAGGGTAGGTATAGTGTTGTCTATGGCTATCATTTCAGGATCCTTGAAGAATTAAGATTTGGAGCAAAAACGCCCCCTTACCAATGGCTCAACATACCATACTTCCTGCTTCAATCACTCATAGACTCAAGCATCAAAGTGAAGGAGGGAAATTCCAAACTGTTAGCTCACCATGGGTTGATTAGGATCCTCATAGAAGATGCCCTCCAAAACCTCAAACTCCTATAACATGGTCATTTTTCAGAGACAAACCAGTAGAGGATGGCATCAAAGCTTTCACTTATGATGTTAGTCCTACTGTCATTGAAGAGTAAGTAAAACAAGAAGAGGAAGATACAAAATAAGAAAAGGATGAGATGGATGAAGAAGGAGCTAACACAGAGGAACATGATGAAGATGAAGAAGAAGAGGGAGAAGAGAAGGAGGATGATGAAGAAACATAGGATGAAATTAAGGAGGAAACTAATAGAGATGATGAAGATCTACAAGAAGAAGAAGACAAGAAGGACATAGAGGAAGAAGGCAATGGAAAAGAGGGGACAAAAAACAAGGAGTCACCTAGGGTGTCTCCAAAATCCACTAAGATAGAGGCAACAACTACCCTCACCGCTCTTAGCATCCCAATCAAGCAAAAGTGAAAAAGGTAGAGGCAGACCCCATTATATTTCAGGACAAGAAAGAGCACAAGAATAAGACAGGGGAAGCCCCAAACAACAACCAAAATTCCTATTGTGATTTAAAACTTCCCTACACAAAAAGAAAAAATGCCTTCCCCTAAGTGCCCTATCACCTATGTGAGGAGGCCTACTACTAGATCAACTTCCTCCAAGGGAAAGGCAATCCTACATGATACACAACAAAATCTACAAGAAGCAAAAATAGTCCTACAGGTTACTCTGCAGAATCTACAGGAAGCACAGAAATTGGAAATGAAGGTAGGGGAGGAGAAATAAACTAAAGAAGAGGACCTAGAGACAAAATAACCCAGCCCCCAACCTAACCTGGACTCCTATTACTGGTTTATTGAAGGAGGCAAAGTCATACCTCAAAAATTTTCCATCCCAGTGTTCTTTGAGCTTGAGAAGGATAGGGCCAGAACTCACCGATGGATGCAGATTGCCAAATCAAAGGGGATGGAAGACATTGGGCACATGGAAGAGAAACTCAAGGAGATGGGAAGAGAGCTAAGTGGCTTGAGGGATAGAGAAGCTATAATGAGAAATCAACTAGAGATAGAAAATGCATGGCTGAGGGGACAACTGTAGGAAAGAGAGGATCAATTGGCATGTATGGCCAGTCTCTCTTTGGAAGCAGTCTAGTGTAGGATCCCAGCTAAATCATATGTTCTCTACCTCAAAGGCCAATGGCTATGGTTCCAGATGAAGACCCTAGCACAAAGAGGCACCATGCCATTTTAGGACTACAGGTAGTTTATTGATATTTGTGAGAAAAGTACTCTATAAGATAGGGCCAAAATGGCTGAGTTTTATTTGCACAACAAGGCCCTCACATGAACGTATGGGACCCTGATGAAAAGCTATGAGATTTACAATTAATGGATTTGGCATCATGGATGAACCATGAGGAGTCAAGAGCTGCAGAGATGAAAGGATATTGGCAAGAAAGAAAACTGAACCTCCTCTGATCAGAGCTGAACATTAAAATCCCATGGCCCTCATTAGTACCCATAATTTTATTGTAAATGATCCTCAGCTAGCACCTAGATATCTTGCTACCCAAGAGCAATAAATTTCACATTTTTAGGACATGTTTAGATTGCTATGAGATGATACTATACATGCTTGCCTGAGGAGATGGAACACACTACCATACAACTTAAAGATAAGAGAATATCACTCTCCTCACAGGTTAAGGGAGGCACTCAATAGGACACCTATGTATAAGAAATCTATGCAAAGGTTGAAGTTCAATTGGATAGGCCTAAAACTCAGTCCACCACTACTCTTGGGGATGGTAGAATGGAGAAAAGAAGTAAAAGAAAAGAGGCAGTGGGAAGAGGTAGAAAATAAATAAGGCTTCTATGAACAAGAAGAGGAGACCACAGTAGAGGGATGGGATGTCAGAGAGGCCACTAGAGCCATGAAGGATATGGATATTGATTGAGTTGCTCAGAGGATGGGAAACACTTACAATAGGGGGTTGATGATGAGCCTCATCATTAGGTAATTATATGGGCCTTAATTCATCTCCTAGCTTACTCAAACCAATGTTTCTCCTAAATTATTACATGTTTTTTATTATATTTTTTTTATGAGGTGAGTTAGAGTTGGATATTATGCTTTGTGGTCTAATATGCATTGAATGCAGGTTTAAAGGAGAAAATAAAGGAATTGTGGCAAAGACCAAGGTCAAAACTTGAATGGGACAAGGGAGAGGGATTATAGGAGGTAAATCCTCCTCATTTAGTACTCCTCCATTCAAATATTCCTCCATTCATCACATCAGATCGGAGTGCAAACAACCAAATCATTAGGACTAGAAGGCAGCTGAGCAAGAGAGATAAAATCCCCCAGTTTATCTCGAGTTTGGGAACCGAGCCTCCCTAATTTTAAGTAAGTCATTGGGGACTTCAGATGTATAAGTAGAGAGGCCTAGGACCTTAGTAGGATTCAAATTTTTTATTCTAAAACTTTACTCTATTTTCGAGCTGCAAAACTTGTGACAGTTTTTTTGATGTAATTTGTTGTTTTGGTAATAAGAATGAGTTTTGTTTTGAGCCAGAACTGAGTTAATTCATACGGCTAAAGCTCTTGGGTTAGGTCCCAGCCCTAGTAGCCAAGGCTCCTTGTTATTGTACGTGTATTTTTAGTGTATATTCATAGCCTCATTGTTAATTTTCTCATTAGATGCATTTCCATTACAAATAGTGTAGATTAGATTGGTTTTGTGATAGTTTGCTTCCATTTGTGCCTTATTTCAAGTAGTAGGTTAGCAAGGAGAAAAAGGATCACCACAAGATTGTTAATAGGCATCTCAACGTCACTTCCTCCCTCTGGGACCATGACTTGAGGAAGGGAACCTTAAGCAGCCCCAAAAATACAAATTTCTAGTTCTTTTATGAGCTTTGGAGTTTTTTGTATTTAATTTAGTATTTGGTTCATGTTGCAAGGTAGATCTAATTTTAATTTTCTTCATCTCCATTTCTACAGTATATCTCACTCATGCTTTCACTCCTTTTAGCAACTTTCTTCATTCATATTATAGGTAGTTGACTCATTAATTCTGCTTTTCTAGTTTATGAAAATGTATCTTGTTGCATAGCTTTTTGGAAGACACACATGTTTTATGCAAAGCAGGTGCTTCAAGAGGATACTAAGACTTCATAGCCAGTAACCACCTTCCACTTCATCCACCTTAGCCATCCCTTTTTTTCACCATCACCCTCACTAGTTGTTCATCATTTTTTATTGAAATTCTCCCAAACACATTGAGCGAATCTAGCCATCTATCATCTTGGATATTGACTCCTTAATGATCCTAGACCTTCTAACACTCCATTCCACCTATCAAACACCTTTCCTAAGCCTCCTATCACCACCAACACCTCACATTTCACTCTCAGATGTACCCTATAGGTTTCTTGTAATTCCTACATGATCATCCTGTAGGTTTCTAGTACATCCTGTAGGCTTTCCTGCAACCGCCTGTTTTGAGGCCGAATTGATGGGAAACCTCTAGGAAGTCAAAAAAATCCTCCTAGGGACCCTCCACACCATCCAAACACTTCATAAACCTTCTATCCATCCTCTAACACCCCTAATCCACTTGTCACATCCACACGAACAATTAGTCTGCATACTTGATTTTGCTTAAAAAGACCAAAAAGGTGAAAACATATTTAGATTAGTTTCTTTACTTGCACATTAGTATTGTTTGATGCTTCTTAATTTTGCAACTTAGATAGTAGCATTTGTTATATGTTGATTTAGCATTTCTTCTTAGCATAGCTTCTTAAATGGTTAATTAGGGTATGGTGTGGTTTAGCATTAAATGTGGCCTTCCCCATTACTGTAGTAGAGTAACTCTCCTACAGTAGATTTACCTTTCTTCCATCAAATAATCAAGCTTCTTCTGAATCCATAGGAGTCTGACTTGGAACCTCAGTGGTCTCTTGCCATCTGAACAGTGACAACATGTAGAACCATCACTTTTACTTATGCGTACAGCACTGTCACCTCCAAGTTTGTACGAACCCTAGGTTGATAAGTAAAGCTAGTAGCCCAGGAGTTGCAGCATTCTTGCTACAATAATGTCACTCATCAATACATATCAGGAAACATATTCATGGGAGCTTCTATTTGGACATACCAGTCTTGCACAAACTCATATTTGTTAGATGTATTTTTTTTTTAATTATTTCAAAAGTATAATTAGAAGGTGTTATTGATACTACCATTAGAGTTGAGTAACTTTTATTTTTCTTAAGTGATGGTTGTAACATTTCATTTTCTTTTGGGCCAACCAATTCTACAAAAAACAACAAAAGAATTATTCGCACGAATCAAAGTGAAATTATAATTTAAATATTGTCACATAATGTTATTTTAAATTTTGAAAAACCACCTAATCTAACCATTTCTAAAAGAGTATACATAAAATATAAAACCACCATACCAGTTAAGGGAGGAATCATTTGTATATCACTTGTTTTTTGTTTTCATTTCACTACTTTACCTCGAATTTCAACACACCAAAATCCATAGTTTCTAGATTTTTTTTATGGAATACATGAGATACCAAATATTATTAAACAACCTTATAATACATGATTTCCATTTACATGCACAATAATAAATGAGTACATATGTTATGCAAGTTTACTATATGACACCAAAAGTTATCACCTGGCTAAAATTGCTTGGAAAAAGAAAATACCCATATTAGTATGGGTTTTCCTCACTAAAACCCCACTCCTAAGGATGTTTCCATGGGTTTTATTAATGAAAAACCATTTATTAACATAATGTCTAACGATTGTAACAAGGTATAAACTAATTTTAAAAGTTCCATACCATTTAAAGAATTTGGTGTCGTGTTTCTTGAACTTCCTTTTTCCTTGGATGCCTCCATTGAATTCTCACTAGCTTCATAGTCCATGGTTTCTGAAAATAAAGTAAAAAACTATTATCATAGTTTCGAATTATTGAAGAAAATAGAATTTATAAATACTATAACTACTTGCATCATTATATCTGTAACAAAATGAACAAGAACAATAGCAAGTGTAGAACTCACAATAATATCTAATCATGGTTAGAAAAATGGCACCCCCAAATAATTGGTTATGTTCTTTTAATCGTGACTATAGGAAAGCTAACACCTACTAGGTTTCCTTCTAGCACAAGCATATGCACATTTCCAAAAGACATTACTTTGTGAATAAATAAAAACAACTGTAGAGACTACAACAACATCATATATACACAAAACTTATCTCTTATAGTCATGTATATTCTTAGTTTTATTTAGAAAACATAAAATAAAAACACAGTGAAAGAACATTACCTATGGCGATCATTAGATTTTGTTCTTGATCTTCATCTAGCATAAAGAAAAACATATAGCAACTTTGCAAGGTGAAAGAAATATAGAATGTGATAGAATTACTTCTAACATGAACACAAGCATATTTCCAACAAGAATGTTGTAAAGCAAAAGAAATATTTGCATCCTAGATTTCTTTCTACCACAAACACAAGGATATTTCCAATAAAAGCATTGTATGGTGAAAGAAATGTAGCACATGCTAGAATTATTTTTAGCACGAACACATGCATATTCCCAAGAAAAAAATGCAAAATAAAAGAAATCTAGCACAAGCTAGATTTCCTTCTAGCACAAACACAAACACATTGTCATTAAAAATATTGCAAGGCAAAGTAAATGTAACTCATGCTAGACTCTGTTTTATCACATACAAGAAGATTTCCAATAGAAACATTGCAGTATAAAGTAAATCTAGTGCATGCTAAATTTACTTCTAGCACAAACATGTCAATAAAAAAATTGCAATAATAATCTTTCCTAGGACATCTGCATGCTTATGACATTTCACCTTGCCTTTTATATACAATGAGGTTTTAGTCCATGTCTACATAGACTGTTGTTACAATATAAAAAAATGTTAAACCCTCAAATGATTAGAAGGCTCTTCATATGGAATATGTGGCCTAAGAATGGGATATTGTACAAACATAAGCATGTTTCCAACAACAACATTGCATTGTGAAAAAAAACATTCTATATTACCCTCTATAAAAAACACAAACACGTTGTCAATAAAAACATTGCAAGGTGAATTAAATATATCGTACGTTAAATTTCATTTTAGCATAAAAGAAAAAACATAACAACATTGTAGGGTGAAATAAATCTAGCATGTGTTAGAATTACTTTTAGCAAAAATACAAAAATGTTTCCAACGACAATATTGCAAAGAAAAATAAATGTAGCACATGCTAGATTTATTTCCAGTACAGACACAAGAACATTGCCAGTAACAACATTGGAAGGGGAATAAAAAGAAAAAGAAAAATTGATATCGACATTGGCAGGTGAAATAAATCTAACATGTGATAGATTTAATTCCAGCACAAACACAAATATCTTGTCAACAAGAACATTACAATAGGGTAAAATGAAATCTAGCACGTGATATATTTCCTTCTAAGACAAATATAAGTAAATATAATTATTATATGGCTAAAGAAGCCTAACACATTTTGGATTTACTTCTAGCACAAACAAGGGCATATTACCAATAACATCATTGTAAGGAAAAAGGAATCTAGCACCCACAATATTTTATTCTAGCACAAACAAAAAAATATTGCGAATAATAACATTGTAAGGTGAAAAAAATCTAATAAATCCTATATTTAATTCTGTCATGAACACAAGCACAAAATAAAATTGCAGGGTATCAGAAATCTAGTATGTGCTAGATTTACTTATATCACAAACATAAAGCATACTATCAACAACAACACAATAAGAAAAAAAGAAATCTAGTGCATTCTTAATTTCCTTCTAGCGTAGACAGAAGCACATTGAAAAATAAAAACAATGCAAGGCATTTGATTTCCTTCTCATACAAATAACTATATTTTCAAAAATAATATTACATTGTGAAAGAAATATAACACGTACTAGATTTCCTTATAGTACAAATCCACAACCATATTGCGAACAACGACATTACTAGACAAAATAAATCTAACACGTGCTAGATTTCCTCCTATCAAAAGCACAAGAACATTGCAAATAACAACATTACAACATGAAAGAAATATAATGCATACTATATTTCCTTCTTATGGAAACATAATCACATAACAACATTGTAGTGTGAGAAAAATTTATTCTGCATTATATTTACTTCTAACACAAACATATAAATATTTCCAATCACAACATTACAGGACAAAAAACATCTAACACAAGCTATATTTCCTTTGAGCCCAAACAAAAACATGTTAGAAATAACAACATTGCAATGTAAAAGAAAATCTAAAATGTGTTAGATTTCCTTTTAGCGCAAACACAAGCACATAGAAACATTGTAGAGTGAGAAATATAGCAAGTACTAGATTTATGTCTACCACAAATACAAGAATGTTGCCAACGACAACATTGTAGAGTATAAGAAATATAACCTGTGTTAAATTTTCTTCCAACACAAATGCAAGCACATTTAAATTTGAAAGAAATCTAACACATGCTATATTTCCTTCTAGCACAAGCACAAGCACATAACAACATTGTAGGACTAAATACGTCTAGTGCATGCTAGATTCATTTCTATCACAAACACAAGGACATTGCAAGCTAAAGGAAACATAACACATGCTAGGTTCCTTCTAGCACATGGAACCATATTTCCAACAACAACATTTCAATGTGAAATAAATCTAGTGCATGCAAGATTTCCTTTTAGCCCAAAGATAAGAACATTTCCAATAACAACATTTAAAGGTGAAATAAATATAATGTCTGATAGATTTCCTTCTAGTATAAACACAAGCAAAAAAACATTGTATGGTGAAAGAATTTTAGCGCATGCTAGATTTACTTCTAGCACACACACAACCATGTTGACAACAACAACATTGTTATATCTTAAGATTTTGTAATCCATATTGTAAATGAGTGTGTCTTTTGGATTAATCAAATCCAAATGATGTGATTAATCTGAAAGACACTCTCATTAACCACAACATTATAGGGCAAGGAAATCTAGCGCATGCTAGATTTCCTTCTAACACAAACACAAGAACATAACAACATTATAGGGTTAAAGAAATATAACACACACTAAATTTACTTCTAGCACAAACTAAAGCATATTTCCAATAATAACATTGCAATAAAATAAATGTAGCATGTGCTAAATTTCCTTCTAACGCAATCACATGTAAATTTCCAATAACAATATTGCAAGGTCAAAAAATTCTATCATATTTCCTTCTAGCAAAAACAACCAAACTTCCAACCACAACATTGCATTGTGAAAGAAATCTAGTGAATGCTAAATTTCCTTCTAGCTCAAACACAAGCAAATAAAAAAAATGTAAGGTGAAAAAAATTTAGCATGTGTTATATTTACTTTTAGCAAAAACACAAGCCTATTTCCAACAACAACACTATCAAGCAAAAGAAATCTAGCACACGTTAGATTTCATTCTATCATAGACGCAAGTGGATTTCTAATAACAACATTGTAAGATGAAACAAATCTAATGAGTGATAGATTTCATTTAGCACAAATAAGCACATAACAACATTATAGCTTCAAACAAAGCTAGTGCTTGTTAGACTTACTTCTAACACAAACACAAGCATGTTTCCAACAACACTACAGGGAAAACGAAATCTAGAATGTGCTATATTTTCTTCTAGCACAACCACAAGCACATAACAAGATTGTAGGATAAAGAAATTCAATGCATGTTAGATCTACTTTTAGCACAACCACAATTATATTGCCAACAACAACAATGCAATGTAAAATAAAATTTTCACAAGATATATTTTCTTCTATCGCAAATATAAACACCTTATCAATAATAAAATTGAAAGGTACAATAAATCTAATGTGTGCTAAATTTCCTTCTAGCACAAATATAAGAGCATAACAACATTACATGCTAGAAGAATTCTATCACGTGTTAGATTTACTTCTAGAAACAAAACACAGATATTGTGAACAACAATATTATAGGCCAAAGGAATTCTACCACATGCTTGATTTCCCTTTATCAAAAATAGAAAAGAAATTGCCAATAACAACATTGCAAGGTGAAAGAAATATAACATATGCTAGATTTACTTTTATCACAAACAAACAAAAAATTTCCAACAACAATATTGTAGATAAAAAAAAAAATGTAGTGCCAACAATAACATTACAAGGTGAAGGAAATTTAATGCATGGTAATCTTTTTCTGGTGCAAACAACCAAATTGCCAATAACAATATCACATTTTGGAAGAAATATAACACAAGCTAGGTTTCTTTTTAACACAAGCATAATCATTATCAATAAGAATACCACAATGTGAGAAAATTTAACAAGTGTTAGATTTTTTTCTAGCACAAACATAGTCACATAACAACATTGCATCACAACATAAATCAAGCACACACTAGATTTCGTTTTTCACAAACACACACGTTTCTAATAACACCATTGCAAGGTGAAGGAAATCTAACCCATGCTAGATTTTCCTATAGAAAAAACACAAGCACATAACAACATGGTAGGGTGAAAGAAATCTAGCGCGTGTTAGATTTACTTTTAACACAAACACAAGTATAATGCCAACAAAAATATTGCAGGGCAAAAAAAATCTACCATGTGTTAGATTTTCTTCTATAATAGATATAAGATCACTGTCTAGAGTAGCATTGCAAGGTGAAAGAAATCTAGCATGTGCTAGATTTACTTTTAGGAGAAAGACAAGCATATTGCCAACAACAAAGGTGCATAATTAAGAAAATTTGCACTTGTTAAATTTTCTTCTAGCTCAAGCAAAAACACATTGCAAATAATAGCAATACATAGGGAAGGAAATATAATGTGTGCTAAATTTACTTCTAGCACAAACAACCAAGATGTCAAAAAAATTATTGCATTGTGGAAAACATTTAATGTGTTCTAGGTTTCGTTCTAGAAAAGACACAAACACATTATCAATAACGACATTGCAAGGTGAAAAAAATTGAAGTTTTCTCACAAAAAAGAACATAAGAGCGTTTCAAGGTGAAAAAAATATATCACATGCTATATTTACCTCTAGAATAAACACAAACATAACACCAACAAAATTACACCTAAAAAAATGGAGCAATTATAGATTCCCTTCTAGCTTAAACACAAGCATGTTGTTAATAAAAACAAAATTGCAAGGTGAATGTAATATAAGATGTGTTAGATTTAATTCTAACATAAAGAAAAGCACATAACAACATTATACAGTGAAATAAATCTAGTGTGTCAAATTTAATTTCGACACAAACACAAGCTTGTTGCCAACAACAAAATTGTAGTGAAAAACAAATCCAGTACCTACTAAATTTTCATCGAGCACAAATACAAGCATGTTGCAAGATGAAAGAATCTAAAGTGTGCTAGATTTATTTTTACCACAAACACAAGTATATAACAACATGTATGGTTAAAGAAATATAACGTGTGCTAGATTCATTTCTAGCACAAACAAAAACATATTTCCAGCAAGAACATTACAAGGCAAAAAGAAATCGAGGGCATTCAAACAAAATCACTTTGGAAACAACAAAATTCCAAGATGAAAGAAATATAACATATGCTAGATTTTGTTCTAGCACAATCACAATAACATCGCATTGCATGGTGAAATCAATCTATTGTTTGTTATATTTACTTCTAGCACAAACAAAATAATATTGTTAACAATAATATTGCAAGGCCAAGGAATTCACTGTCTGCTATATTTTCTTCTATAGCAAAATAAAATTGTCAATAACAATATTGAAAAGTGGAAGAAATCTAAATTGTTTTAGAATTACTTCTAGTACAAACAAAATCATGTTGCCAAGAACAACAGTGTAAGCCAAAAGAAATCTAGCACATGCTAGATTTACTTGTAGCAAAAAGACAATCACGCTGCCAATAATAGCATTGCATCCTGAAGGAGATATAACATGTGATATATTTTCTTTAAGAGTAAATAACCAAATTGTGAATAACAACCTTGGATTTTGAAATAAATCTAGTACATTCTAATTTTCCTTCTAACATAAACGCAAACACATTCTCAATAAAAGACTTCCAATTTCAAAGAAATATAACACATGCTAAATTTCATTCTAGCATAAAGACAAGCACATAACAACATTGTTGGGTGAATAAAATCTAGTGCATGCTAGATTTAATTGTAGCACAAACACAAACAAATTTCCAACAACAACATTGTAGGGAACAAGAAAACTAGCACATGCTAGATTTCCTCCAAACACAAACATAAGCACATTTCAAAAAAATTATTGCAAAGTGACAAAAATCTAGTGCATGCTAAATTTCCTTCTAGAGAAAAAACAAACACGTAAAAATATTGTAGAGTGGAAAGAAAACTAATGTATTCTAGATTTACTTTTAGTGCAAAGACAAGCATGTTGCCAACAACAACAATGCAAGGAAAAATAAATATAGTTGATGCTTGATTTCCTTCTAGCACAAACAAAAGCACACCAAAACATCATAGACTGAAATAAACCTAAGACATGTTAATTTTACTTATATCTGTTGACACCTAATCATAGGGATTGGGTGAACAATTGTAAATAGTGTAAATAATAAATAAGAGAAAATGAAGAGTCATCGGGAGATGAAACTCAAGAGTCATAGGTCTAATTGGTATGCGCAGCGACGGTTTAACGGTTAAGCGCAATAATAATCACGACGAAGGGACATTTAGGATAAATAGAGGAGCGGGGAAATTATGAGTGAAAGACGTTTCAAATCATGGCGGAGCAGGGTAGATCATATGCAAGCAACGATTAACACAATTCTTACATTTCTTCATAATTACACTAAAGGAACTTAGCATTCATTAAAAAATATCATGATTTCTACTTAAAACTTTGTACTTTTAACTAATTTCCTCCTAGGTAGTGTAATATCATAAATACTTGTCGATGACATGAAAGGACGTCATATAACTTTCCATAATGATCACTTTCTTATGTCATATGATAACTTGTACTATGTTGCCGATGAAATGCATGCTCATACTAATCTTTGTACCGCTTAAATCATATCATTCTGCTGGTACTTTTTTACTCAACTTATCACATAGGATAACATGCTTGCACTAGTGCAAGCATAGTATTAAGACAGAGAATTAAAATATAGGCTAGATTTCACATGATTTCTTCAACTTTATTCTGAAGTTTGCTTCACTCTTTCTGATGTTTCAGAGCACATCCTTTTGCTCTTTGTATGCAAGATCCTACAATAAATTCATGAGGAAATATAGGAGTGGGAAAGGGAAATTTTTAGAATGGGAAGGAATTTTGTTACAGGGATTCTAGGAAAGTACCAAAGAGGAAATAAATAGAAGTGGGATAGAGAAAAAAAAATTCAGGGTTAAAGTGCGATTTTTTCGAAGCAGAAAGGGTAAATTTAGAAGAATGTGGGAAGTTCAATATTTTGGGATCAAAGAATAAAACTAAGGGAGTATTACGAAAGTGGAATATGAAGAAAGGTAGAAAAATTTCTGGAAAATCTGCTTGAATTATTGCAAGAAAAAAATAACTGCAGCGAAAATTGAGCTTTACTTGAATAAAAAATATCCATGCTAATTACCCCAAATGTATAAAGGTTGGTTCTGTTGAACCTTCTTCTACTTGGTGGTAGCTTAGAACATCTAAAGATCAAGAAACATTTTCTTTTTATTAGGAATTTTTGATCTTCCTGCCAGCAAGATGGTTTTCAGGTTGATCCTTCTGCAATCATGCCAACAAACTGATTTTCATAATTACAGGAAAAGATTTTTTCTTTATTTTTTCTATTTTATATAATATTTCTTATTTTTTATTTTTTTTGAGAAGAAGGAAAAAATTCATGTCTCCAAAAAGTTGGTATTACCATTCTCCACTACCGTCCCAAATTGTTGTTGGACTTGTTGTGAAAAATATTTCTTGGTAAGTGGCTGAAAGTACTTCTTTAACCTCTGTCGATTTACCAAGAATACTGAATCTTGTCCATCAATAGTTTTAACATCAACTGGTCCATTCTCGAATACTCAGATCACTTCATAAGGTCCCATCCACCATGTATGGAATTTCCTTAAAAAAATTTAAATCTAGAATCATAAAGGGGCACCCATTCACCCAGTTTGAACTACTTTTTCCGAATAAACTTGTCATGCCATCTCTTAAGTTGCTGCTAAATTAGTATGTTCTGTTGAACAACATCCCTTCAAAAATCGTCTAGCTCATTTAATTGGAAGAGACATTTTTGTTGTGCCTTAGAGAGATCTAGTCCTAATTGGACTATAGTCCTTAAAGTTTTGATCAGGAATTCAATTGGTAATAGAACCTGTTTGCCATATACCAGCTCATATGGCGTATGTCTCATGCTATTTCTCCAAGTGGTTCTGTATGCCCATAAAGCTTCTGGTAATCTTTAATCCTAGTCTTTTCGATGCATATTGACCATCTTTGTAGGAATGGACTCGATCACTTTGTTTGTACATTCCACCTAGCTATTTTCTTGTAGGTGATGCGGTGTGGACTTCCTGTGCCAGATCTTATATTGCTTCATTACACCCTGTACCAGATTAGAAATAAACTGCGGACCATTGTCAAAAACAATTCCTTTAGGCACACCAAATCTAGTAAAGATTTTAGTAAAAAGAAAATCAACAACAACTTTTCCTGTCACAAAAGAAAGAGCTTTAGCTTCTACCCATTTTGTAACAAAATCTGTACAAACCAAAATATGTTTTTTACTTAATGATGTTGGATTTATTGGCCCTATAAAATCAATTGTCCATTTTTCAAATGGCTCAATCATAACTTGAGGGAATAAAGGCATTTCATTGGTTTGATTAGGTTGGCCCATTCGCTGACAACTATCACAACGCTTGACATACTGTTTGGCATCTTTAAACAAGGAAGGCCAAAAGTAACCAGCACGCAATACTTTATATGCAATCCGCTTATCAATGAAGTGGCCTCCACGAGGTTCATCATGAGTAGATTTCAAAATGTCAAACACTTCCTCCTCTCTTACACATCTATGGATAATCAGATCTAGGCCTGTGTAAAAGAGATCTCCTTGAATCTACGAGTATGCAACACTTTTCTGAAAAATATTCCACTTTTCACAAGTGGACAAGTGGGGTGGTGTTTTCCCAGTAACTAAGTAATTAGCAATGTCAGCAAACCATGAATAATCTGTTGACATAGAAAAAATATGTTCATCTGGAAAATCATCATTAACAGGAGTTGTTTCACCAGGATTATCTAATCTAGAAAGAAAATCCGCTACAACATTAGATTTTCCTTGTCTATCAACAATACTAATATTAAACTCCTGCAACAATAGTAAACACCTAGTCACTCTACCACTAGTTAAAGGTTTGTTCATCAAATATTTAATTGCGGAATGATTAGTATGTACAAATAATTCATATCCTGTAATATAGTGTCTGAACTTATTAATTGCAAAAATCCCAGCTAAGAACTCTTTCTCTATAACTGTATAGTTTAATTCAACAGAAGACAAATTTTTACTATTATAATAAATAGCATAGGATTCCTTATTTTCCTCTTGTCATAGAGCTACGCCAATAGCCAAATCTAAAAATTAGAGGAAATATGAAAAGGAAGAGACCAGTTAGGACCTCTCATAACTGGTCCCT
This sequence comes from Pinus taeda, assembly GCA_000404065.3. NCBI lineage: Eukaryota > Viridiplantae > Streptophyta > Pinopsida > Pinales > Pinaceae > Pinus > Pinus taeda. The sequence goes on from APFE031554923.1 coordinate 22,185, forward strand.
GTACTAACTTTTCCTTCATTATTTCAAAAGACTGTTGACAAGCTGTAGTCCAAGAAAATTCACTATCCTTAGCTACAAATCTAAAAAGAGGAGTAGCTATCTTAGAAAATTTTTCAATGAATCTTGTATAGTAACCAGCATGTCATAAAAAACCTCTTACTTCCCTTTGAGTTTTGGGTGTAGGAAGATGCAGAATGATTTCAATCTTTGCTTGATCAACCTAGATACCTTTACAAGAAATCAAATGGCCAACTACCACCCCTGATTTACACATCAATCTACATTTCTTATCACTCAAAGAGAGATGGGCTTCCTCACACCGAAGAAGTATTTTTTCCAAATTTTCAAGAGCTTCCTCAAAAGAATCACCAAACACAAAAAAGTCATCCATATAAATTTCCACAAATTCCAGATCAGCAAAATAGCCAAGACTTCCCTTTGAAAGATAGCCAGAGCATTACATAAGCCAAAGGGAAGCACTCTATAAGCAAATTTACCCAATGGACATGTAAAAATAGTTTTATCCTGATCTTCGAGTGTAATCTGTATCTCGTTATAACCATTGAAGCCATCCAAAAAAGAAAATTATTTCTTTCCTACAAGGGTATCATGCCCTTGGTCAATGAATGGGAGAGGGAAATAATATTTGAAAGTGGATTTGTTTAATTCTCGATAATCAATACAAATACACCATCTTCCATCTTTCTTAGGTACTAGCACTAATGGAGAGACCCACTGACTATCAGAAATAGGATAGATAAAACCGGCATCTAAGAGTTTTTGTACTTCTTCTTTCACAATATCTATTAGAGTTAGATGCATTCACCTTTGAGGTTGTCAGACAGGTCAGGCTCCTTCCTGAATATAGATATGTTGTGTGAAAGTTTCAGGAGGGATACCCTTCATATCTTCATAACCTCATGCAAAGGCACTAAGATGGTTTTGCCACAAATTCACAAGTTGTTGTTGCTGAGATAAGTCCAAATCTGAACTAATATACAAGGATTTATCAGGGCTAATATCAACAAGAGTAGTATCAGGCTCGGGAGTACTCAAGGGAGTGGTCAATTGTAGTGGTGCAGAAGAATGGGCATCATGATCTTCTTGAAAATCTAGGCTGAAAATTTGGCTCAAGGGCTCAAAATTAGGCATAGTGTCTAGATTATTTAGGAAGTCTTGAATGTCATCTTCTTGTGAAGACCTAGTATAATTATGGATAAGGGATATGGGCTGAGTCTCATCATTGCTACTTTGATCCAACCACAAATTATCTCGAAGGTCTTGAATGGATCTAGCAGGGGGATATAAGGTAACTTTCTTCCTAGAGTCTCCATGTTAAATATACATATCACCATAACGACATCCAATATATGCATTGGCGGTAGCAAGCCATGTTCGACCCAAGATCAAAGGATGTCCTCCTACTGGGTTCTTTGGTTTAAGCACAATGAAATCAGTAGGATATTCCCAAGAATCTAATGACATGATCACATCATCCAATACTCCTTATGGCTTATTTTTAAATCTATCTGCTAATTCAAGCACAGTGGGAGTAGGGCGAAGGTGGTTTAACTGAAGTTGATCCATGGTTTGCTTAGTCATGACATTAATGGTTGCCCCCAGGTCTATAAGAACATTAGAGAAAAGGACATTACCAATCTGAACTGAGATAACAAGGTTTCCAGTATCAATATATTTTTCCATAGATACACATCCTGTCATTAACTCTACTGCCCTACCAACAAATTGAATGGTTTGGGGTTCCAATTTCTTCCTTCTGGGTTCCTTGAGATAGAGTTCCTTAATAATATTAGTGCAAATAGGGATCTCTTTGATGGCTTGAAGCAAAGGTATCTTAATGAAAAGATTCTGAATCTCTGATGCCAAGCTAGTCTTAGAAATAGGCTTACTTCTTTCCATAACTAGCCTCTCTGGGAAGGGAGGCTGGTTGGAAGAAGGTGGCAAGGATCTAGAGGGTAAGGGTTGTTTGGCGACTGCTTTCGGAGAATGGTTTGGAGTTTCCTCTTCTCATTTCTCTTCAACAATCACTGAGGGTCGGTTCTTATTTTCTGATGTTATAGTCCTTCCCGATCTTAACTGGATATCATGAACCCCAACTGGAATAAACTGGTACTCAAATGATAAAGGTGGGTTTGTTACATAAATCATTTGCACTGCTTTGTTATTGTTAGGATTAGGCATAGGTTGAGCAGGCAACTGAGGAGGTCGAAAGGGTAGAGGCAAAGGCAATGGTGGATTAGAATGACTCGGAAGTTGCGGCATTGAATATTCTGTATGAGGATATGACTGCATAGGTGGCTGGTAGGAATATGGGGAATGAGTTGGCCCTCTCCAACCTGGCTACCATGGTTTAGAAGGTTGTCCATGCTAATATTGATTTCCATACTGCCACTGCTGATTAGTGTTAGGATAAGAATATGCATGGGAATTATAACCAAAATAGTGTGAAAATTTAGGAGCCATACCTACACCTACGTGAGGCCAATTTCTTCTTGCTCCCATAGCATTCAAGTATTCAGCTTCAGGTTGTCCCCATATGAATACAGCTTTAAGTCTTGGTATGGAGGGATATTTTTCGGTGATATGGTCTTCTGCACAAATAGCACACTTATTAGTTTCTTTTAACTTAAGAGGAAACTCTTTATCTCTACATTTAGGATAGAAAATACATAGTGACTCTTATTCCTTTATAAGTTTTTGCTGAAATTTTAAAGAGTCCAACTGTTTAGAAACAAAATTCACTATATCAATTTTCATGTTTTCCATTTTATTTTCTAGTCTAATAATCATAGCATCGGTAGATTCAGTTTTTCTATTTCTATTTCGAGTTCCTCTACCAGATCTATGTTGATTTCTTGAAAATTTCCTACATAATTCACAAATTTGATCAAATGTCGACTGAGAGATGTCACCTTGTCCTAGCAAATTTATATTATTTCTAGCATTATCAGTAAGTCCTCTTAAGAACAAGGTTCTAATAGTGTTGGAATCAAGCTTAATTTTTGACCTTTGTAGAATATATAGGAATCTCTCTAAGTAATCTTCAAGAGTTTCATCATCATCCTATATGATAGTAAAAAATTCATCCTGCATGTCCCGAGTTTTGCAATATTCCTGATATTTAGACAAAAACACTCTTTTCAGCTGTTCCCAAGAGGTTATAGAGCTTCCTTTTAGCCCCATGAACCAGTGCAAGGCTGAGTCCTTGAGGGTAGCAGGAAATGATTTTAACTTCTGAGCATCAGTTGAATAATCATAACTTCTACACAAAATATCAAACTCGAATAGAAAAGAGTCAAGGTCTTCATGAACTTTACCATGGAAATGGGGGAGAGTTGATGGTGGAATATTCTTCATCTGCGCCACAGTATCAGGATCCACAATTGGAAACAGAAAATTGGATTGTTCTTCACTTACCTGATCTTGGTTTTCACTAGACCCTTCCACATAATTTCCATGATCTGTCATTGTCTCTTTCTTACTCTCGACAGGCTGAACCACACCTGAGTTGTTGTCACCATTATCCAAGTGGATTGTTCCTACGTGATAGTTTGATTGGGCTTCCTGCTCACAGAAGGACACCTAATATGAGAATTGTTTTCAAAATTTTTGGCCCTTAGTGGACGTTGAACGCTTACCTTTCCTAGGCATTCATTTCAAAGAAAGAAAATCAACATGTAATTCCTAATAATGAAGAAATGCTGTCAGAAGCCAATTAACACTAGTAAAATTCCTTCATAAGAAAAAGCTTTCCAAAACAATGGTGAAAGAAAAAATGACCTCTATTTTAGAATAAGAAAATTCTTACCAAACCAAATTGCCTCCCCCGCAACAGCACCAAAATGTTGGGTGCAGGAATTACACTTAAGTAAACTCGTCAACACTTAAATTGTCAACCTCGGGGATTCGTAAAATTAGAGATGAAGCGCATGCAATGCCAGAAATGGTATGAATATTTCTAATATGAACTCCTACTTTCCTTAAAGGAAAAATTGCATAATCAAACTATTGAGGAAAAAGGCAACTCAAACCATCAAAATATTCCAAGGTTAGAACAAGAAGAAATGTACTTGCAAAAAAAATTCAGAAATAAAAGGAGGAAATTACTCTAGATGACTATTGATTAACTAGTGAGAATGTGTTTTCTTTAGCAAAGACACCTTAGCAGTCTTCAACAGATGGGCCCCTTCAAACCTGCTTATGTAAAGATGTCCTTCTCGCAGGAATCGATCTTGCACTAGTGCAGGAACATCGATTTATGCAGAAGGTGTAGAGTAATGTCTATACTAAAAGTTCTTTTCTTCATGCAAGGGCTTTGAACTTTCTCAAGTCCAAAGAACTCGGATCTAGTACCAAGAAAGTGGTTCTTGTACCCAATAAGAGCTTCTTACACTTTAACTTTTAATTCCTGAAATCAATGCTTAATTATTGCAAGTTTTGTGAAACTAGATTGCATATAAAAAAGATGAATGTCTGCAGAAATAAAGAAACAATCTTCTCAATTTATCTTGTTGTAAAATGTTCATGAAAGCAAGAAAGCTATTAGAAGTAAACTAAAGAGGCTTACTGCATCACACTATCTAGCACTAGTGCAAGAATAGTTCTCCTGCTCAGACCAGGGGGGAGCTAAACCAAACGTGCAGAAGTGAATAGCGCACCAATATGCACTAATGCAGGTAATTTCTCCTGCTCAAACTGATGAGCCCCAAAAATGGGTAACGTTTTGGGCTCATTTTGCCTATTATTCTTGATTAATCCACCATTCTTCATAGTTTATGCATGCTTTTGAATATATTTATGTTAATTGAATGATGAGAATAGTCACTTGACCATTAAGTCTAATACATGCTTTCTGTAGATTTTTGGACATCTTTTGGACCAAGGTCAAGCATTTATGAGCCAGTTGACAACCAAATATGAGGGAACAAGGCTGCGGATTAGTAGGAAGGGTGTCCCCTGCACTAAATGGCCCCTTCCTCGAGTTCTCCACCATCAGCTCGGAGTTCAACAGCCCACCAAAGATGATTTCCAAGGGTAGCCAAGCAGCTTTTGTGAAGTGGTTGATTACTTGCAGTTTTGAGAAGCCAAGCCCCTCAAGTTAAGGAGGGCTGTTGGAGGTCCTCGTGGTGCATAAGTAGGAGGGCATCAAGCCTTGGTATTTTAACTCTTGAACAATTGTATTTCACACTTTAGTGTTGCTCTACCTTTCAGCTCATTTTCGAGCTTTTGCTGTAAACATTTTTGTGACATGGTTATTTTTTGAGTAATGGAGATAAAGTTCACTTTGCACCAGTGCTGAGATTTTCTTAGGAGGTTGTAGCTCTTGGGGTTGGGCCGAACCCAAGTGCCAATACCTCTTTTGTGTACTATTATGTGTTTTCTTTGCATTCATAGAGTAATTTCTTCTATTTAGGTTAAGATCATGCTTTGTTACTTAGGTTGTTTTTGATGATTATGATAGCTTTTTCTGCGTCAGGTTGATTTGACAGGTTGATAACAGAAAAGATCTTCAAAAAGGCCATCAAGCAACCCTTGATCTCACCTCTCCCTCCTTGGGACCATCAGCTGAAACCAAGGCATCCTTACTGCCACAAAAACATTGTTTTTGCCTATCAATGCAATTGCTACTGTTAGATTTCTAGTTGGAAAAGTTGGTACCAGTTGTGCTTGCATGTTTAGATTTGTTCTTTCTTAGTTTCCATACTTGTCTTGCATGATTTCCTGTCTATAAACTTCTGCTGATCATGTTTCTGGTTTCTAGGTCATATTAGGTCAAACTAGATAGATCTTTGGTTTCTCTAGTCTTTCTTCAATCAACTTTGAGAAATAGTGTGCAGAGCATCTGTAATAACCCCCTATCTATCCTTCCTCGATCATACCACCTGCTCCAACCCCTAATTCCCGATTCCTTCCCTTCATTCGCCACATTTTTCCAACTTGACCTAATTTCCACATTTTTGTGCAACAATGCTCTACTAATCCTTGAACAAATCCAACCACCTTCATCACTCCATAGCTTCCTTTACCAGGTCCTAGACCTCTTCACATCCTCATCCATCCTCCATTTTCACTTTCCCACCATTTTTCCTCCATCAACCCGCTAAAATCCTCTCTCGGCTCTTCCTGTAGAACATCATGTAGAACCCCTGTAGACTTCCTGTAGAAGTTCACGTGAGCAGTTTTTCGAGATATGAACACTGTTAAACTCTCTGGAAAGGTGCTAGGGACCCCTTAGGCTCTCTTCTCACCTTCCCAACCTCCTGCAAGTGCCCACTCCATTTCCTTTCACCATTCAACCTCTACACAAACAAAAATAGTTAAAGCACATGCATAATAATTCTGCAAAATTACTCAAAAATACAAAAAATATGTTCTTTTCAGATTCCACCTCAGAATTAGCTTAGTCACATGCATTTTACCTCTTCAAGAATCAATGGCATCCATTTCTGCAGCTCTCATCTCTTTTCTTGCACCAGTAGGGTTAGTCGGTAGAACTAGGGTTTGCTAGGGTTTGCGTTTCTTTTAAGCTTTCAGCTTCTTTCTGCAAGTAGACTAGATTCCTTTGAGTTAGCTTTCATCCATCACAGTTAAAAGCTTCTTCTAAGAGCTCATAGAAGTTTGCTTAAGCTCCTAGCAAACTTGTGCCAGTTGATCAAGTGACAGCCTGCGGCAAGAGCTAGTACTTGTGCATATAGCACCATCGCTTCCAACTTTGTTACGAACAACCAGGTTGATAAAAGTAAAGAAGGGAGTCCCAGGAGTTGCAACATCATTGCTACAATGTTGGAGCTCACCATATTTTTGGCGTCGTTGCTGGGGAAGCGTAAGATTATTTGTGATTGTTGCTTTTCTTCTCTTTTTTACTGCAACCTTCTGCTAAGTAGTTTATTTTGGCAAGAGCAGAGTAGTTTTTTCATTTCCATTCTGCAATTTCATTTCTGCAAAAGTAGATTAGACATTTCCTACTTTCCTAGACTAGCATTTCAATTCTGCAAGCATAGATTAGCATTTCAATTTCACAATTTCAATTCTGCAAGCGTAGCTTAGCATTTCGTTTTTGCAATTTCATTTCAGCAAGCATAAATTAGTCATTTCCTGCTTTCATTTCAATTCTGCAATTTCAAGTTCAACAAGGTTTATTTTAGTTAGTTGCAATTTGTTGTTCAATCAATTTCATTTTTGTAGGTACAAGCAAAGAAAACACAAAAATCAACCAAAAATATTTCATTTCATGCCTCGTAGGAATAGAGACAATACAAGAAAATTCTTACCCAACACCCCCACCACATCACTGAGCCACCCTTCTCTCTTCTTCGGTGGCAGTGATCCAGAAGAACTTATAGGTGAACCTATAGAGATATACGAAGATCCTATAACAGAAGAAGAGAAAGAAAACATTCCTCCTGAGACCATGGCTGAACACAAAAATGGTATAGGAGATGAGGAGAGAATAGAAGGTGCCTTTCCCATCCGAGAGACCAATGGGGACACAAAAATGAAAAACATAAGTCCCTCAGCCTTACCTCAATTCCATGGATTGACCACTGAAGACATTGATACCTTCTTGTTTGAGTTTGTTGTCCTTTTTCAAACATATGACTATGCAGAAGATGAGAAAAAGTTGAAACTCTTTCCCTCTACCCTCAAGGATGCAGCATTATGCTAGTTCATGGGGTCACCTGGAAACAATATCACAATTTGGGCTCAAATGCAGCAAGCCTTTAACAACAAATACCGGGACTACGTAGGTCAAAGGAAACAAAGGGAGAAATCTCTCGGATGACCATGGGAAGTGATGAATCTTTAGAAGACTATGAAGAAAGGTTCCAACTTAGTTATAAAAGGGCCAGACGCACACTTGACCCCAAATCTCTAAGGCTGGTTTTGCTCCGAGGAGTCCCTGAAGACCTTCTAGATACCCTCCATTTGCTAGCTAGAGGAGACATCTACCAACTACCTTATGATGACATAAATACTGTGTTTAGAAACCATTCTAAGGTAGCCCAAAAAAGAGGTAGGGGGAATCAACTTTCAGCTAGTGCCACCTTCTCCAAACATGAGTTTACAAATCAGATGGAAGACCTTAAAAGTGAGGTGAGACAGACCATTACCATGCAACTGGATACTTTCTGAATCCAACAGAAGAAAGAGGAAGCTGAGAGGGATTTCACCATCTTTTTTCCCAGATGCACATGGAAGCATCCTAAGAATGAGTGTCCATTACACTCAATAGATGTATGTTTCGTTTGTGAGGAAGACCACCCTACAAACCAGTGCCCAACCTTACCCGAACTTAAAGCTATTTACCAAGGGGTTGAAGGAGCCACTGAACCACTCTATTTCCTCAACCAAAGGAGGCCGCATGAATCCAGGCCTTACCAGCAGGGGATGCAAGGGACATCCCAAACTTATTACAACCCCAACCAATCCACTCACATACCTTCTTGGGGTCCCCCTGCTCATCCTTGCTGGTTTGCACCCCCTCCTTGGTCTTATCCATGTCAATACCATACTTAACCTGCTACTCATTCGTTTCATTCTCATGTTCAGCCACAACCACAGTGGAATGCACCTCAGCAGGGGTGGAGGCTCCAATACAACTCTCCTCCCACTATTTTGCCTCCACCACCTGCTCAACCACAACCATTATCTCCTTCTCTTCCAAGACAACCCCAGATGCCTGCTCAACCAAACCCAAACCCCAACAACAGACAGGCCTAGCAGGTATATACTGGAGAGACAACATGCCCTACCTATGCTGTGGAGATTCAGGAGATCAACCTACAATCTGGGAAGGTCCTCCCAGATAGCCAACCTCCTCCTAAGGAGGACGAGGAAGAGAAACAAGAAAGTGAACCCAAAGCCAGTCCACCCTTTCCTGAGAGACTAACTGTAACCATGCAACCAAACCAGAGGACACTGAACTTCTGGGTGAACTTAAACAATTGTGTGTAAAAATACCACTTCTCTAGGCCATCAAAGATGTACCAATCTACAACAAATTGATCAAAGGGAAGTGTTTCTGGCACCTAGGCAGGCACAAGAGAGATGCCTCAACTATCAATGTCATAGGACAACTATTCGATCTAATGTTGGGACAAGTAATCTGTCCAAAATATTTGGACCCTGGGAGTCCTGTAGTTGATGTCCACATCAATGGCACCATAATCCCCCACACCCTGATTGATCTAGGGGCTTCCATTAATGTGATGACCAGGGACACTATTCTTAAACTCAACCTTCAGAGTTCCCTAAGGAAGACCTCGACAATCCTGCAGTTAGCAGACCGCTACACCGTGACTCCCGAAGGGATCGTGGAAGATGTCATGGTCTCTATTGATTCCTGAGAATACCCTGTAGACTTCTTGGTCCTTCAGCCAAAGGAAAAACTCACTGGATACCCCCTCATTTTGGGAAGGCCTTGGTTAGCTATTGAAGATTCTTACATCCGTTGTCGAGCTGGAAGCATGACCATCAAGAATGGGCCTATGTCCAAACAGCTAGTCCTATATCCTCCTGCCCAACCTTTGCTAGAACATGACTTACCTCTCTGGTTGGAGGAGGAATATGAGGATGAAGTCTACTCTATACTGGCATGCACAATGGAAGCCACCAAGGGAGGTCCTCAAACCGAGGAGGACCTGATTGAGAATTTGATTCAAAATCCACCTCCCAGTGTGCTGCCATTAGAGGCGTTGGTGGAAGGTACCCAAGCCAGTGCTTTAGTGGACCTCTGTGTGGCTTATCTGACCTCTCTCAGAGTTAAGAATGTGGAATTTGGCCCTAAAAGAACCTTGAAGATCAGCTCATCCCTATCCCCCTCCTAGGAGAAGGAGCTGTGTAGCTTATTGAATCACCATTTGGATGCTTTCACTTGGAGCTATAAGGAGATGAAAGGAGTCCACCCTTCGGTCTGTACCCATCACATTTACATTAAAGAAGATTGTAACATGGTCAGGTAGCCTCAGAAGAGAATGAATCCAGCCCTTAAGGACATTGTCAAATAAGAATTGCAAAAGTTGTTGGATCTAGGATTCATCTACCCCATCTTTGACAACGAGTGGGTTTCTCCTCTGGTGCTTGTGCCCAAGAAAAATAGGAAGTAGAAAATTTGTGTAGATTATTGAGAACTTAACAAAGCCACCAAAAAGGACCATTTCCCTTTACCTTTCATAGATCAAGTGTTAGATGGACTGGTAGCGAAGAAGTTCTTTTCTTTCCTAGATGGGTTTAGCGGGTATAATGAGATCCAAATCAACCTGGAAGACCAAGATAAGACCACTTTCACTTGTCCATGGGGTACCTTTGCCTACCGGGTCCTTCCCTTTGGGTTATGCAACACTCCAGCCACTTTCCAAAGAGCAGTACTAAGCATATTTGCTAAGCTAGTTCATGATTCGGTGGAAACCTATATGGATGACTTTACTCCTTATGGGTCCAACTTCCAAGAAGCATTGACTAACCTAGGAAAAGTTTTAACCAAGTGTATTGAAATGAACCTGTCCCTCAGTCCCGAAAAATGTGAATTCTTGATGACTGAAGGGACCATGCTAGGTCATACAAATTCTCAGCAAGGATTACAGGTGGATCCCAACAAAATTGTTATCATCCAAAGGGTTCCACCTCCTCAAAAGGTAAGAGATGTTCGGAGTTTTCTAGGCTTAGCAGGATATTATAGAAGGTTCATTAAATATTTCAGTAAGCTAGCCTCTCCATTGTTTGGTCTTTTGGGGAAAGATGTTGAGATTATATGGACTAACAACTGTCAAGAGGCTCTGGATGAGTTGAAAGATAAGCTAGTAACTGCCCCAATCTTGAGAGGTCCAAACCGGGCCCTACCTTTCCACATCCACACTGATGCCTCGAACAAAGCCATAGGAGCATCCTTACGACAGGTTGAAGGGAAGGTACCGTATGCCATATACATTGTCAGTAAAAAGTTGTCTAAGGCAAAGTTAAACTATACTGTAACCGAGAAAGAGCTCCTAGCTGTGGTCCATTCCCTAAACAAGTTTAGACACTTGGTCACTGGTTATCAAACATTTGTACAAACTGATCATGCTGCAATTAGGTATTTGATGAATAAACCTGATGTAAATGCTCGTATCACTAAATGGTTGCTTTTATTGCAGCAATTTGATTTGACCATTGTTGATAAGCCAGCAAAGGAAAATGTTGTTGCTGATTTTCTGTCTAGACTAGATTTGCCTACAGGTGAAGAAGGGACGGTGGATAATCAAATGCCAAATGAACACCTTTTTTCTATTTCAGTACTCTCTCCATGATTTGTTGATATAGCAAATTACTTGGTTTCAGCATAGTTCTCGCCACACCTATCCTCAAAAGAGAAGAGCAAGATCGTGAGGAAAAGTGCCCCATTCACTTGGATTGGGGGCAACCTGTTTAAACTTGGCCCATATCAGATTTTGAGGTATTGTGTCAGGGAGGAGAAAGTTTTGACATCCTCCTAACCTATCGTGATGGACATTGTGGAGGCCACTTTGCAGCAAAAAGGACCACCTTCAAAATTCTACAAGTAGGCTACTATTGGCCCACTCTTCATCAAGATGTGAGAAGATACATCAGCTAATGTGACCAATGTCAAAGGATGGGGAAACTGACTCCAAGGGATGAAATGCCCCTCCAACCTCAAGTGACTTTCAAGCCATTTGAGAAGTGAGGAATGGACTTTGTGGGTCCTATCAACCCTCTTTCAAAACAAAATTCTTACATCATTGTGTGCACGGACTACCTGACAAAGTGGGAAGAAACAAAGGAAATCAAGGCAGCAACAGAAGAAAACATGGCTGAGTTTTTGAGGGAAAATATCTTCTACAAGTTTGGTTTCCCAAGAGAATTATTCACAGATCAAAGAAGTCAGTTTACCTCTAACTTGATTGAAGACCTACTCGCTCATCACAAGATTAAGCACAAAACTTCCACCCCTTATCATCCGCACGCAAATTGGCAGGTGTAAGTCACTACCAGAGCTTTGGTAGATATTTTGACTAAAGTGGTGAGAAGCAACAGAAAAGATTGGGTAGATCCCTTGGTTGAGGCCACCTGGGCTTACAACACCACTTGGAAAACTACAACAGGTTTCACACTATAGGAGCTAGTCTACGAGAAGAAGGCTTTGTTGTCCATAGAATTTGAATACAACACATTGAGGTTGGAAGCTCAGCTGGACCTAGATCTCAGTTATGCACAACAAGAAAGATTACTACAGCTGAATGGAATAGATGAATAGAGAATGCAGGCCCTCCTCCACTCAGAGGTGGTCCAACTCCAAATAAATATATGGCATGACCGACACCTTAATGAAAAGCAATTTCAGCCAGGAGATTGGGTGCTGTTATATGACTCAAGATACAAGGATTTCAAAGGGAAGCTGAGGACAAGATCACTAGCACCATATACAGTCGAGAAATGCAACGACAATGGTTCAGCCCTTATCAGGACCATTGATGAAGAAGCCATCCCCATGCTTGTCAATGGACATCGATTGAAAATCTATAGGAAGCCCCTTTCTAAGCAAGAGTTCATTGAAACTATGGATAAACCAGTGTTGGTAATGGAGCAGGCCCCTATCTCCACTCCACCCACATCTTGAGCATAAAAAATAAAATAAAAATAAAATTTAAATAAAATAAAATAAAAATATCATTGGGTGAAAACCTCTTAGAGGTGCCCAGGGAAAACAGAGAGGGTGAAAACCTCCTGGAGGCGCCCCAGCTATCTAAAAAAAAAAAGAAGAAAAAACATAAAATAAACCTAATCTCTGTTGAATAATTATAGGTTGCAGGAAGGACATTGCAGGCTAGGAGGATCGCACCAAACAAAGGCAAGAGTCAGCACCAGGCTGCGAGCATCCCTCACAATCAATTCCTCCATGACCACTACCCTTTCCAAAGATCTGACCTCATTCGAGTTAAGATTTCATCTTCTACAGGAAGTTCTGTGTCCTCTACAGGAAGATCCTATAAAACCTATGACAAGCCAAAATTGATCTCGGAAGAGAATCCGAAGGTTAGGAATCTATCTATGAGGCTTGCAAACATCCTGATTTCCATCCATCACCATATGTCACCCTCTTCCATCTCTTTACACCTCCATTGCACTCATCCTTTTATTTGTTCCTACACAGTCACACAAAGAAAACCATGTTTTCTTCATACTGGCAGCAAAAATTTTTATTGACAAATCAAGCAGTAGTTTCTCACTCACCATACCTGTCACCCTCCATCTAGACTCCTCATTAGCCGAGACCCTCGTCAGCAGTATAGCCCTACTCATTCTAGCTTGCATTCCAAGAGGAGAAGCAGCTATAGGACATCCTACAAGAATCCTGTAGCAACTCATTCCTCTGTAAGACATACTCTAGAGACAGGGACAACAATGAATGGCAAAGGAGACATGTAAGGAGCTCGTTTTGAACGTAAGAACATCAGCAGCAGCCAAAGCCAAGCATGCAGTGTGCATGCAACAACAACAACCAAAGGAATGGGTTCCAAAACTCGTGCATGCAGCAACAACACACGAAGGAATGGGTTCCAAAACCCAAAATCTGCATAACACGGCCGCGACCACGCAGGTAAGTGCCTAAACTCATTTGTCAATTACATAAATCATGTTTTCAAATTTGCATGCCTATGGGAATGGTTTGGATTGAGGTGAATTGATGGCCAGTCAACTGGCCACCCTCGGCGAGTTATATATCCTCGTGGGATCCAAACAAGCCCCGTTACATTCAAAATTGCCTATTAGATGTGCAGCCAACACGTGTGGAGTGTCCATTCAGGGAGAAATCGCCGGGACTGGTAGTGGTGATAGCGGATAATGGTAGAGAGGAGGTGACGGCGATCAAAAACAAGCAGAAACATTATGGCCATGACATCGGATCAACGGTCTAGTTCAGCCACCTTATCCCCTCACCACAAATCACACCGCAGATTAAAGATGGCGGGCTGAAACATGCACCACCTTCTGTTCATTCTGCACTCACAACGTCCTCGACTGGAGTATGTGTCCACCGCTTCCAAAAACTGTTAACCAGTCATCCTGCATGGGTTTTTCCACCTGTTTTCGAAAACCTCCCGCGTATTGGACTTGCTCGGAAGCACAGTGTCATTCTACAAGAACTGGGGGCCTTCTATAGGAAGGGTTCTACAAGAAAGGAAAAGCAGCTCTGCGGAGAAGGAAAACCTGGGATTTTCGCTAAATTTGGAGCTCAAAATGAGGTAGGCTCGAAAAAACTCCTCTATGCATGATGTGTTTGTGCATGGTGGTGAATTGAATGACATCATATTGGAAAACTAGAGAAAAATTCTACCCGTGTATTGGAAGTGAAACATCTACCTGCATATTTCACTGAGTTTTCCCCAATTTTTTCTGCATCGAAAATCTCCTCCACGTTTTCTTTTTAAATTCTCCTGTAGGAAAGATATATGCAACCGTAGAGGTCGGCCTGTGTGTGTAAAAAAAAAAAAAATTGCTATATATCTGTGTGCTGAGAAGAGAACCTGTGTCCTTATGCTCTGTTTGTGAAAACAAAATTCTTCCTTTCATAAACAGACAGTTGATTTCTTGGTGACAGCAGTCTTAAAACAGGGGAATTGTTACTAGTTGATATTGAACACATGAGAAATTCCTTCTTGGGTTCAGGGGAAACCAAATTCAACTATCCTCTATTTCAAATTGATTGTTTGGTTGCCTGAGCATTTCCTTTTCTGATCAAAACATAAAAAGAGCACTCTCACCATACCAGGAGGATTCATAAGGAAAGAACCCTCGGACTCTAGCAAACTGCACGAGCATCTTGAGGTGGTGAACTTTTTCACCCGAGCAAATTGGATATCCTTCTTTGACAAAATTCAGGATCATGATGAGGAGATAACTGAGGAGTTTTTAATGTCCCTAAGACCTTAATCAAAGACACATGCCACAATCAGTTTTAGGGCCTTGACCCTATAACTTACCCCTGATCTCATCAATCGAGTTATTGGTCTACCGTTGGGGCTTCCCTGGAGCAAGGAAGAGAGGTCATTGGGCCAAGTTGCTAAGAAAACATTCTTTCCGCCTAAGGAGCATCCTGTAGAAGACAAAAATGGGGTTAAAAGAATCAGCTTGCCTCCTCTCTGGAGTGAAGTCATTTTTCAAATTATGAAGTACATCACATGTGAAGGGAGATATGGATATCATTTCAGGTTGTTGTGTGAACTAAGGCATGGGATTGACTTGCCTCCAGCCAAGAAACTGAGCATCCCCTATTTCCTTCTTCAGTCACTAATTGAATGTGGTACAAAGTTGAATGAAGGGATCCTAGATCAGTTGGCCCATCATGGGCTCATCAAACTATTGGTGGAAGATGCTTTGCACACCTACACTATCTCCATATCTTGGGAAATATTTAGAAACATGTCCAGTGATGACAAAATTAGAACTTTTACCGAAAACATCACCCCATCCAGCAGTGAGGAGGGGGAGCATACTGAAGAAGGTGATAAAAACAATGATGAAGGAACATAGGACATTCAAGCACAGAAAGAACAAAAAGAAAAAGGGGAAATGGGCCAGATTGGTGAGCCTAAAACAGAGGAAGAAACAACAGCAAAAACACCAAGGGAAAAGAGGATGGAGAGTAGAAAAGAGAAGGCCGAGAAAGCCCAAATGAAGGCTGCCACAGCCAAAGCAAGCACACAGAAACGAGAGGAAAAGACACACCCTAAGATATCAGCAACGTAGACAGAAACAGTGCACACAAGGATTTCTACAGGAAGCAAGGAAAAAGAACAACAAGAGGAGAAATCACCTGAGATGTTGGTAAGGGAGGCAACAACTGTGCTTGCTACCTTAAGCACACCTACAAAACAAAAAGGGAAGAGAAAGAGGCAAACCTCCATGTACTTTAAAGCAAGGAGAAGCACCAGGATCAAAATGGGCAGACCCTAGCCATAGTCAAAGGAGCCAATTGTCATTGAGGACATAACAACTAAACCAAAAGAAGAGTCTCCTTCAAAGATATCTATCACCTATGAATGAGGAAGCCCTAAAACCTCCACCTGGAGAGAGAGAATTAGGATGATGGACTCAAAAATAGCTCTACAGGAAGCTGAGACATCTTTACGGGAAAATTTAGCTAAGTTAAAAGAGACTGAGAAATTGGAGGAAAAGGCAGGAAAACATTCATAGGGAGAAGAAAAGACCAAGGAGATACTGGAACCAAGCCCTCAGCCTAGCTTGGGCTCATACTACAACCTATTAGAAGCTAGGAAGATCATTCCCCAGAAGTTTGTTGTGCCACTCTTCTTTACATTAGAACAAGAACGGGTTATGACTCACACTTGGATGAGGATTGCCAAATCCAAGGGTGTGGAAAACATAGGCCACCTGGAAGAGCAACTCAAGGAATCAAGAAAATAGTTGGCCATGGTGAGACACGTGGAAAGGAGTCAAAGGGACAAATTACAGGAGGAAAATGAGTTGTTGAAACAACATTTACAGCTACAGGGGAGGTCATAAGGAAGATAGGCCATCCATTTTGGGAGAACAACAACAGCAAGAAAGGCCTCCAGCAGACAAGGAAACATCTAAGGAACAACAGAGAGAGGAAAAGCTGTAGGCTGAGGTTGAGATGCTGACAAAACTGCTACAGGAAAAGGAGTCACAGGCAACAGAAGAAATACAGTTTTTAAAACAACAGGTGCAAAAGAAAGAAGCCCAACTGGCCAGCATGGCTATCTAGGTAGTAGAAGCCTTACAATGTAGGCAACCTGCTAAGTCATATGCCTTATATCTTAAATATCAATGGTTGCAATTTCAAATTAACACCTTGGCCCAAAGGGGCAGCATTCCATTTCATAATTACCATGAGTTCATGGATTTGTGTGACAGTAGCTCAGCAAAAGATAAGGCCATTTACACAACTTGGCCCTTCCAAACATGAACCTATGGGACCCCAATGCTGCATTGGGAGATGTGCAATTCATGGCCATGATCTCTTGGTTAAACCATGAGGAAAAGAGGGTAGCAAAGATTTAGAATATTATGAACAGGGAGCTAAGCGAGCCACTCATGATCACGGCAGAACTAGAATATCCCCCAGCTTTAATATATGCCCCTCAGCACCTGGCCAACAAACCTCAGGTTCTCCTAGATTACATTGAAAGACAAGCTCAGGCCATTGCTCACTTTGAGGACATGGAAAGACTGTTGGGTGATAATTGCATTCATGCTTGCACAAGGAGATGGAACACACTATCCCACAGTCTAAAAATAAGAGAATACCACTCCCCAACAAGGATGAGGGAGGCCTTGGCAAGAGTGCCACTCTATAAACAGTCAATGCAAAATTTGCAGGCCAACTGGATTGGCCTAAAGTTCAGTCCTCCCTTACTTTTGGGACTGCTGGAAGGGGTCAAAGAAGAAGAGGAGCACCGACAGTGGGAAGAAGTAGAGAGAAAAGCAGGGTTTCATGATTGAGAGGAGGACATCACCTCAGAAGCCTAGGATGTTAGAGAGGTAGTTAAAGCAATCAAAGATGATGAGCTGGATTAGTTGCTTAGAGGATGAGCAACACATTTAGCAAGGGGGTGATGATGAGCCCCAAAAATAGGTAACTTATTGAGCTCATTTTTCCTATTATTCTCAATTAATCCACCATTCTTCATAGTTTATGCATGCTTTTGAATATATTTATGTTAATTGAATGAATGAGAATAGTCACTTGACCATGAAGTCTAACACGTGCTATTTGTAGTTTTTTGGACATCTTTTAGACCAAGGTCAAGCATTTATGAGCCAGTTGACAGCCAAATACGAGGGAACAAGGCTACGAATTAGTAGGAAGGGTGTCCCCTGCACTAAATGGCCCCTTCCTCGAGTTCTCCACCATTAGCTTAGAGTTCAACAGCCCACCAAAGATGATTTCCAAGGGCAGTCGAGCAGCTTTTATGAAGTGGCTGATTACTTGCAATTTTGAGCAGTCAAGCCCCTCAAGTTAAGGAGGGTTGTTGGAGGTCCTAGTGGTGCATAAGTAGGAGGGCTTCAAGCCTTGGTATTTTAGCTCTTGAACAATTGTATTTCGCACTTTAGTGCTGCTCTGCCTTTCAACTCATTTTCGAGCTTTTGCTGTAAACATTTTTGTGATGTGGTTATTCTTTGAGTAATGGAGATAAATTTCACTTTTCACCAACTTAGAGCTTTTCTCAGGAGGCTGTAGCTCTTGGGGTTGGGCTGAACCCAAGTGCCAATACCTCCTTTGTGTACTATTATGTGTTTTCTTTGCATTCATAGAATAATTTCTGTTATAGGTTAAGATCTTGCTTTGTTACTTAGGTTGTTTTTGATGACTAAAATAGCTTTTTCTACTTCAGGTTGATTTGACAGGTTGGTAACAGAAAATATATTCAAAAAGGCCATCAAGCAACCCTTGATCTCACCTCTCCCTCCTTGGGAACATGCGCTGAGACCAAGGAATCCTTGCTGCCACAAAAACATTGTTTTTGCCTCTCAATGCAATTGCTAGTGTTAGATTTCTAGTTGGAAAAGTTGATACCAGTTGTGCTTGCATATTTAGATATGTTCTTGCTTAGTTTCGATAGTTATCTTGCATGATTTCCTATCTATAAACTTTTGCTCATCATGTTTTTGGTTTCTAGGTCAGATTAGGTCAAAGTAGATAGATCTCTGGTTTTTCTAGTCTTTCTTCGATCAGTTTTGAGAAATAGTGTGCAGAGAATCTATAATACCCCCTGTCTATCCTTCCTCCATCATACCACCTGCTCCAACCCCTAATTTCAGATTCCATCCCTTCATTTGCCACATTTTTCCAACTTGACCTAATTTCCACATTTTTGTGCAACACTGCTCTACCCATCCTTGAACAAATGAAACCACCTTCATCACTCCTTAGCTTCCTTTAACCAGGTCCTAGACCTCTTCACATCCTCATCCATCCTTCATTTTCACTTTCCCACCATTTTTCCTCCATCAACCTGCTAAAATCCTATCTCGGCTCTTCCTGTAGAACATCCTATAGAACCCCTGCAGACTTCCTGTAGAAGTTCACGTGAGCAGTTTTTCAAGATCCGAACACTGTGAAACTCTCTGGAAAGGTGCTAGGGACCCCTTAGGCTCTCTTATCACCTTCCCAACCTCCTGCAAGTGCCCACTCCATTTCCTTTCGCCAATCAACCTCTGACAGCCAAAAATAGTTAAAGCACATGCATAATAATTCTGCAAAATTACTCAAAAATACAAAAAATATGTTCTTCTCAGGTTCCACCTCAGAAGTAGCTTAGTCACATTCATTTTACCTCTTCAATAATCAATGGCATCCATTTCTGCAGCTCTCATCTATTTTCTTGCACCAATAGGGTTAGTCGGTAAAACTAGGGTTTGCTAGGGTTTGTGTTTCTTTTCAGCTTTCAGCGTCATTCTGCAAGTAGACTAGCATCCTTTGAATTGGCTTTTCATCCATCATAGTTAAAAGCTTCTTCTAAGAGCTCATAGAAGTTGGCTTAAGCTCCTAGTGGACTTGTGCCAGCTGATCAAGTGACAGCCTGCGGCAAGAGCTAGTACTTGTGCATATAACACCGACGCTTCCAAGTTTGTTACGAACAACTAGGTTGATAAAAGTAAACAAGGGAGTCCCAGGAGTTGTAGCATCATTGTTGCAATACTAGAGCTCACCACAAACCAGGTGGGGAAAACCAAACCAATCATGCAAAAAGTGAATAGCATAGTAATGTGCAATAGTGCACGTAATTTCTCCTGCTCAAACAAGGCGGAGAAAACAAATTCAAAATTGGATGCAGAAAAGGAAATTTAACTACTTCACGTTGCAGATATGCTTTCACTCAAACAGAAATTCAAATGTTGTAAATTAAAATCACACTTGGCAGTTCAAAAACATAAATTACAAGATCAGAAAAGAGGGAAAACATGGTGGGTTGGTTGGGCCCTAGCCAACCAATGTGTTTCCCTTTCAAATGGAAACACTACTCAGTACTAAATCAATTTATCAACTATTAAACATAAAGAATAAAATTCATGAAACGTAAGCCAGAGCTCTTCTTATTCAATCATCAACGCAAATACATGCGTGATTACATATCCAACCCAGATTTGGGCGATAACAAAAGACATGCATGTTACTGCCTTCCTGGTTCTATTCTTTGTTCTATACAATTCTATCAACCATTAGGCATTCCGTACTATTTACATTTCTCCTTATATAGATCCTTAGTCGAAGGCCAAAAGGATCGTTTAATTCGTTACATAGTCGATTGCACAATAAGCTTTCATTACAACAAATTAGATAACTGATTACAAAATAAGCTTTCGTTACACTAGATTACATAACCGATTGCGAAATAAGCTCTCGGCCTCCACAATTAGACATTTTAACAGAACATGTCATGGCTATCTCCAGCTGTTCGTTCCTCCTAAGTCCGATCTCAGCTACTCCAGATTGACTTTCTGTCATAACTAGGACTCGACTGCCTTCAGATATGTTCTGTTGTTCGTGGCTAAAGTGGTGCAAAATTAGGCAACAATCAAAGAGATCCGAATTTACTACCACGATTAGTGGCAGTGGCATTGGTGCGAGATCTGATTTGCACTAAAATCAATGGTCACGGTGAACATTTAACTATTAAATAACATAGGAGGTAACAATAAGTTACAAAAGTAATTCTAAGCAGGAAATCACATAATAAATAGTTAATAAATGCTAAGGTAAATAAAAAAATGTAAAATATGAAGTTAATGCAAAATGTGTCATCGTTCTCGCACTAGTGCAAGATAAGGGCGCATAAGATGAGTAAAACAGGGGTAAATGGTTATGATTTTGGAAGGGAAAAATGGTAAAAAAGGATGAAAATTAGGGGAATAACATGTCACACTAGGGGATGAAATATGAAGTATTTGAACATAGTGGAAAATTGCATTGGAAGATGAAAGCTCTATTGAGGTTGGTTTTTAAGGACAAATAGGTTGAGAGGTATATTGTATTTACCTCCTTGGAAGACATTAAAACAATGTTGAGGAACCAACACTTCACCCTGGATAGGTTAGATGCAAGGCTTTCCATGTGGAGGGACACTCATAATGTGACTCTAACATTGTTGCACCTATAGGACTGAGTGAGAGAGACCCAATTACCATTTCATTTTCTGAGTCTGAATGATTCTCTTTCTTGTCATCTTTTTAATTCTCTGTCATGTATGGCTTGGATAGCCCAATAATAAGGGATTTTCTAAGGTAGATCTAGTTACATGGCCTATTTTTGGATAGAAATTTATTTAGGAAAGTTCTAGTCTTTGGGACATTGGTAGCCTAATAAATATGCAATGAAACCCTATGTTGGATATATGCTACGACCATGTATATATGAACATTTTTAGTAATATAAAGTATTAATTTACAAAAAAAACACAACAACATTAAGATATTATATAATTAGTTAAAAAATTAATATAAAAACCATTAATAATGAGAAGAAATTGAAATTAAATTCAAGAAAATTGTTTCATATTTTAAAATAAATTTTAAGTGATCATAATTTCATAATAATAATATAGTTGAATTTAGAAATCTCCTAAGAGAAAAATCAAATATTATATGAATAAGAATTTTATATGAAAGACATGTAAATATCAAATATAAATATTTGAAATAAATTTTAGAGTTTCATCAGATATATCACACATTTCATATAGTGGTGAGAAATTTTAAAGTTAAAAATAACATATTTTTTAAATTACAAGTTCAAATGTTGGTGTAAGGTTTGAGGGTTTTAACATAATTACATTTTTTTTCTTATTCTAAAATCATATATTTTAGTTTATTGTAATGTGGTATATCTCTCTCTCTTTATATATATATATATATATATATATATATATATAATCGATTTGTGTGGTCAATTTAAAAATAAACTGAAAATTAAAAATATTGAAAGAGATTTAAAAAAATGAAGGTTTTGTTGTTTTTCATTCAAAACAACCAAGATGGTTATGCCAAAATTAAATACAAAGCAACCAAATTAACAAATATGTGGGTAAATTTTTTTAACCTAGCAAAGAAAACAATATCATTTGGGAAGACACTTACGTTGGTCTTGGGAAAACACTCTATTGGGGAAGACACTTTTGAAGATTGTTGAATCCAAGCTTCTGTGATCCATATCAAGTTAGGCTTCTGTGATCCATATCAAGTTTATGAGAGATTTTTCGGCGTAAATCACATGATATTTCATTTGTGGATGCATTTTGAACCAACCAGTGTGGTTCATCATCATGAAAAGTTGAAGATTCAGATCTACATTGCATGTTAAATAAGGAGAGAAGAACCTCCAACGGCTATAATTTTGATGAGGCAACCACTATATTAACTATCTCCTATAATGACTAACTAACAGCTATATTTGACTAGGAAAGATCTTGATGACTTCATTGAGAAATAAGGAGAGGAGAACCTCCAACGGCTATAATTTTGATGAGGCAACCACTATATTAACTATGGCTATAATGACTAACTAACAGCTATATTTGACTAGGAAAGATCTTGATGACTTCATTGAGAGATATGTGAACCAGCTTGTGAGAAATATGAAGGAAATCCTTGGTTACAGAAATTTAGAAAGTGCACAAAAGAAAAGGTTGATGATGTGTTCGCTAAAGAAAAATTTGAAAATCCAAAAAGAATTCCATATTATTTCTGTGCTTAAGATGAAGATGGTGGTGCATTTATTCTCTCTTATATCAAGGGCAAAACTTGGCAAAAAGAATATGTGAAGTTATATCCTAAAGATTTCAAATTCAGAAAAATAATGTTTAACAATGGTGCAACCTTATTGCTCATTTCAGAATCACATCAATACTCTTAATTAATTATATATTCTAAAATATTATATGCAAATTACTATTATTTAAATTTATTTCACTGTGATAAATATATTAGGTTTTTTATTAAAAATAATATTTATAATTATATTCACAGATCAATTGAACAAATTTAGTTAATTTTTTACTATTTATTACGTCTCGTCCTACCAAACCGTTCCTCTCAACGCAAGAGAATGTATAACTATAAACATTATTATTTATAATAAAACGAATTTAAATCCGTGTTAAATTTAAATTTATTAATACAGAGTTTTTTTTAGAAATATTAGAAAAACATTAACTCTCTCAAAGAACATGTAGAACACATGAAAACTGACATCATGGTGGTACTAGTGAAGGATATGTCATTTGTCAAATTACCATCTTCAGGATTAAGATCTGTTGCCCTGAAGAGCCCAAGCCGTAGCCCTGGAGGATCTACACGAGGAGGGGGTTGTAGTGGTTATGTTCTGCCCCAAATAGTGGTGCGGGAGGGGAGGGCCAATACGGGAGGGGACGGGGAGGGTGGATGGAAGGGCCAATGAGGGTCAACACCAGGTTCAAGGACATGTGCGAATGCTAGTGGTAGTGGTTGGAATGTAGGAAGAGGAGGTGATAGTGGTGAATAATTAATTTCTCATTGTGGGATATTAGGTTTTTGAACAGTTTGTTTGTTTCATTTCGTCTTCTTGTTAATTGGAAGCACCAAATTCTTTCCATGATGAGGAGCCGCTGCACATGTGAAATATATGAATTGCGGGTAAAGGAAATGTGCGTAGGTTAATTTCCTGTGGAATCAATCGATGTTCAGTTGTGTATACAGTGAAAGATATGAGTAGAAATTTGTTGAAGATACAACTAATACTAAGCATGGTTAGGGATACTTAGGGTCTTGGTATTCACTAGTAATGAAGTCGAGCAAGAGAAATTCAAAACTAAAAGCATTGACAAGTTACTGTAAAGAAAGATTACAGATAATAGACTCGCAAGCAATCACATATTTTTTGGCAGATTAAAGTGAGTCTCGGCAGATAATTAATGTATGAACGAAGCAATCAAACCAACGTATATCAACTAATCAAATTACAAATACTTAGAGCCCACGATCGAAAAATTGTGTGTAAACTTCTTTTTCATTAACATAAAAATAGACTATATTAAAAGGACAGGGAAGAAACTGTTTACAAAAAGTGCACAAATTAATCAAAATTATGTGTAAAGTTCTTTTTCATTAACATAAAAAGAGAGTATAATATATTAAAAGGATATAGAAGAAATTGTTTAAAAAAAGTGCACAAAGGTAATGAAAATTACATTGAGAAATAGGAAAAAAACCTCTATTTTGCATGAGCTATGAAACTCTATTGTGTTACCTTGTCTCGTAGATTTGAATATTTGTTCTTGTGCAAATGAGACAAAATCTTGTCTCGTAGATTTGAATATTTGTTCTTGTGCAAATGAGACAAAATCCTGCCTATCATGATAGTGCTAGTGAATTTATAAAAATGATGTAAATGAAAATCTAAAATTTTAAAAAATGGTGTATATTTTCTATTTAAGAGAAAATTGGTATTTGGAATGGATTTGTAATTAAAAGTTCCATGTGAATGTAGTGAAAAATTTATCTTTCTATTTATGTATTTATTTATTTCAAATGAGGAATTTATTAATTATTAAAAAAATTAAAAGTAGAGATTTTGAGAATTTATTAGTTTAAAAATTTTAAAAGTAAAGATTTTGGGTTTATATTTAATCCCTTTATGTTGATCCTTATGTTTTCATTTTTAAATGTCAAGATAATATTGAATATATTGTGTCATTTAATGATCTAATGACCTATTGAATTGGTCTTGTTTCTTAAGGTGTTCCCTTGAAGCAAGGAATTGGCAAGTTTATGAGCCTAAAAAATAGAGTACTAGAAGATTATCTTCTAAAGCAACACCAATTTACATATCATGCTTCTTGTCAAACACATGGTAACCGTTTTCCCATATGTCACCATTATAAAATGCTTATCAACTTCCACGGTAGCCTACCTAGTCAATTGGATATTATATCCACTGTCAACCTCTTGGGAAATAACACAAAATTTAGTTTAAAACTTGCTTACTAAGTCTTCACATAACCAAACAATTGGTCATCAATTAATATAATTACCTTAACATCATCTACCTTATCCATCTACTAGATCAATGAGCCCCTATTCCCGAGGACACTTAATGCTCTATACATACTTATTGTCTCAATACTCGACACCTAACATAAAGACGCACTTGTAGATGAAGCCCATATCTCGAAAGGCTAATGGTGTGGCTATCAACCCACTCGTCCCTCAGGAAGAGGCTAAAGAGTGTCATTGATACTAATTAGCTGATATATTAACATCCACATCCACATCGTCGCTATCTGGTTACCACCTAGACATCACCTTGGTGCCAAGTCAACCCTCTATTGCCATGTCAACATGCCACATCACTTGCCACATTGGTATGCCATGTCATTTAGAGCCACATTGATGCCACATCATAATGAGATGTTAGCATGTCAAATCAACTCCCACATAATTAACATGAAGCAGGTCCACGCCAACTCACCACATCATTACTCTATTGGTATCGAGGTTTCTTGTTAGTGACTAGTGTCCTACTTGCCAATGTATATTATCGAATATTGTGACATTTCGATACAGGTTCCAACAAATAATAAATTGATAGGTCGATTTGACCTTTCAATGGAGTTTGGTCCCCAATCATCAACTCATAGTTCTTGGGCCCTCTATCTCCATGAGCTAATGGATAATGTAGGATCTACTAATATCGAAGACATGTTTGACATGGCATCCAGGTTAGTTGGGGCTTTTTGCGCAATTAGGTGATGGAGAGAACTATTTGCCATCATATAAACCATAGGTATATAGATGTTGTATGGGTGTTGATGCGAGGATTTTCCCAACAAGGATGGCTTTTTTTGGGGCATTGGAGATCATCTAAGGAAAAAAACCATTACGAGCCTAGGGCCTATGAGTGGTTTTTAAGGCTTAGTAATAATATAGACTATGCACATGGTAGAAAACCACCACCTGGTGCCTCTAAGGTGAATAGTTGGCCTAGTGGTGCTCATGGAGACCATCTAAGGGATGGTTCTTATGGCCTTGAACATTTTTTAAGGATGAAAGCTAGTCCTTGAGGGCCCAAAATAGGTGTAACAAAATGTTCATGGTCCATACAAAATAAAATATTTTCGCCACATATGTTGTATGGACAATGTTTAATATTTTCCTTTAGTGGTTAATTCCTATTGGCTGCTACTATAGATTTTGGAATATCTAGCATGAAAAAGTGTTTGAAATTTTTCATGTTATATGTTGATGCCTATTTCTACACTTTTTATCTTTGAACCTCCATTCTTCTAGAAATATATAGTTGTCTCATATAAAAACTTAAGCAATACACTTGATAACACCCTTCAAATAACATTTACTCTCATTTATTAAATATTTTGTTTTTCCACCTTTCAACTTTAGTCGCAAAGAAATAATAAATCTAGTTAACAATGAGTAAAATCCGTCAAAAGTGATACCTAAATTCGTAGTTATTTTGTCTATTATATATGATGAAGCTATTTATGAAATTAAATATATCAATATGTAACATAGTAATCATGATCATTTATGGGAATTCTTACCTATAACTATTCATATGATACATAAATTTCATTCCACTACAAGAGATATTGAATAATCAGGCCATGGTCATTTAACCGATGATATAAAAGAAAGATGAGATCCTAGTTTCTTCTTTACAAACTCTCATTTTAGATATTCTAAGAAAAGGTGTTTTATTTGACCTTTAGTATTATTTAAGCTTATATTGTAACTTATCTGCTATACATATTTATTTGGTTCTTTTCAAACACGTGGAAACAATTTGCCCACATGTCACCATTATAAAATGGCCTATCAACTTCCATGGTAGCCTACCTAGTTAATTGGCTATTATATCAACTATCAACCACTTCGGAAATATCACATTAGTGTAAAAGTTGCTTACTGAGTCTTCACATAACCTAACAATGGGTCATCAATTAACATAGTTACCTTTCTATCATCTACCTTATCCATCTACTGGATCACTAAGCCCCTATTCCCCCAAGACACTTAATGCTCTATACATACTTATTGTCTCGATAATAGACACCTAACATATAGACGAGCTTGTAGATTGAAGCCCTAGAGTCTCGATACCTAATATCTTGAAAGGCCAATGGTCAAGCTATCAAGCCATTGGGCCCTCAGGAAGAGGCTAAAGAGTGTGATTGATACTAATTAGCTGATATGTTAACATCCAAAAGTCCAACATCCATGATGTCGTTACCTGGTCACCACCTAGACATCACCTTGGTGCCAACTCAACCCTCCATTGCCATTTCAACATGCCACATCACTTGCCACATTGGTATGCCATTCCCCCTATACCCACATTGGTGTGACATAATAATGATATGGTAGCATGTCAAATCAACTACCACACAATTGACATGCAATATCCTTGTGTCCACATCAACTCACCACATCTTTACTCTATCGGTATCGAGGTTTCTTTTTGGTGACTAGTGTCCTACTCACTGATGTCTACTACCAAATATAGTATTTGGATAGGTCAACATTCCAACAACTAATACATTGCATTAGTGTTGGTTGACCACGAGGTGGCCTTAATACCGTTCGCCTGACATCTGACCTTTCGATGGACTCTAGTCCCCAACCTTCAAGTGATAGTCCTTGAACCCTCTATCTCCATGAGTTAGTGGATAATGTAGGATCTTCTAATATCGAGGACATGTTTGACATGACATCTAGGTTACTTGGGGTTTTTTGCACAATTAGGTGATGGGGATCACTATTTGCCATCATTATAAACCATAGGTATATAGATGGTGTATGGTTGGCAATGTGAGGATTTTCCCAACAAGGATGGCTTTTGTTCGGGCCTTGGACACTATCTAAGGAGAAACACCATTACCACCCTAGGGCCTATGAGTGGTTTTTAAGGCTTAGTAATAATATAGACTATGCACACGGTAAAAAATCACCACCCGGTGCCTCTAAGGTGAACAATTGGCCTAGTGGTGCTCATGGATACCATCTAAGGGATGGTTCTTAGGGCCTTGATCGTTTTTCAAGGATGAAAACTAGTCCATGAGGGCCCAAAACAGGTGTGACATAATGTTCATTGTGCATGTATAGTTCCCAAGCCACTTCAATACAAGCCCTACAAAGCAAGTGTTTTCCCCATGTATGTTGCATGGACAATGTTTAATATTTTCCTTTAGTGGATAATTCCTATTGAATGCTACTATAGATTTTGAAATATCTAGCATGAAAAGGTGTTTGAAATATTTCATGTTATATGTTGATGCCTTTTGCTACACATTTTATCTTTCAACCTCTATTCTTCTAGCAATATATAGTTGTCTCATATAAAAAATCAAGTCATAAGCTTGGTAACACCCTTCAAATAATATTTACTCATTTGCTAAATAATTTGTATTCCAATTTTCAACTTCAGTCACAAAGAAGCAATAAATCTAGTTAACAATGAGTAAAATCCATCGAAATTGCTACCTAAAGTCATGGTTATTGTATCTATTAGAGATAATGAAACTATTTATGAAAGTAAAGATATTAGTCTCTGACAGAGTAATCATGATAATTTATGGGAATTCTTACCTATAACTATTCATTTGATATATAAGTTTGGTTCAATTACAAGAAATATTGAATAATCGGGCCATATTAATTTTTACCAATAATATAAAAAATAAGATGAGATCCTAGTTTCTTCTTTAGACATTCTCATTTGAAATAGTCTAAAAAAATATTTTATTTCACCTTACGTATTATTTAAATTATATTGTAACTTCTCTCCTATACATATTTAGTTCTCCTAAAATTGCAAAGAGGATGTTATGTAATTATTACATAAATCAAATTATTGAAGAGTCATTTTTCCAACATTAGAATATCATAGTATATGATAGATTTATTTAGACTAATAAAGTTTAATAAATTATAAATTAAAACACATAATAATGTATTTTATATTAAATTAATTTTCTAATTTAATATAATTTAAAAATATATAGTGAAACTATATTATATTGGAGTTTGTATTTTAGGATATTAATTATTTTAGGAGATATCTCAATTATAAAGAAGGCATTAGAACAATAAATTAAACTAGTCATATTTTTAAACTTATGTAAATTCATAACAACATGATTAAAATATCATATATCACATTCCTTAATGTTTGATCACATGCATAATTTTAGTAATAAATGGCTGTATGTGACCCTATCTCATATTCATTTCATAGGAGCATTTTGAGGATGGTTCTCAACCCTTCTCACATTGGATACCTTCTCTTGGATTTGGATAAAATATTTAGTAAACATTTGTGCCAAATTTATAGAAGTAATTATTGTAGGGAGACAATATTGGAAAGAGATTGCAACACATTGATTATGTTAGGGCTATAAATAATGTTTTATTGTGGAAATCATCTTGGATGTTGTTCATTTACCAATTTCGAGGTAATATTATCTTGTTCATGTGTGTGAGATTCAATAATATTTCCTAAAACTTTATGAAAGAAATAGAATAGTTATACTTGAGGATCACATCTTTAGTGCTTATCTTTCATGATTGCTGCTACTATAATATTAACTAAGGGATGGTAGGTATGTGTATGGTTGATTGAAGCATAAGCTTGTTGATTTTTCCATGACACTCGGGAATGTGGCTTGAGTCTAAAATCATGAACACAAACACACTCAATTGTAATAGAAATCTTATGACTCGATGCGTAACATGAAGAGTATAACAAAATCAACTCAATAGACTTCTTATACATAAGAAAAACCTATTGCAATAGACAAAATAATCAGAAAGATCACAAGTGTTGGAAATAATACTGAGAGGGGGGGGGTGAATCAGTATTATCACATTAATAAAACTTTTTCATTTCCATAACCAGATTCATATATGCTGCTTCCACAACTTCTTATGATTAAGTTAATTGATCTTCAATGAGTGCATTAGAACATTATCAACCATATTATCAATTAACAGATGCAGTAACATAGAATAGATCATCACACATAAGGCACACACATGAACACCATGATATAAGGTGGAAACCCAATGCGGGAGAAAAACACCTGCTGCAAGTCATCTCAATCTTCTTCTTAATAAGAAAATCCTTTTATAGTATTTTGTACTGGTGCAGCCTTA